>JAOXJP010123875.1:0-13778 GCA_025762735.1 Platanus orientalis | reverse complement strand
GTTCTTCTCTTTTCTTCCTCTCCTCAGCTTCTTTACGCCTTGCTAGTGCCTCCTGCATTTCCCTAACATGCTTTGGGACCTTCTTGTCAGAAACTTTGTTCTTTGTTTCCTCCTGTTTTTCTTCTTTTACCTCCACTGAAGCAGCAGCTGCTGCTGCTGCTGCCTTCTTCTCTTTTTCCTTTTCCTTCTTCTTTTTCTTCTTCTTTGCAGCTGCAGTTTCCTCACCTTCTCCTTCAACTTCCTTCTCCTCGCCTTTTGAATCAATTGTGTCAACTGATTCAAGCTGAACCTGAACCTTCTCCTCTTGTGGAGGAGTAGCAGTAGATCTGGGGAGAGAAGGGCCTTCACCAAGCTCAGCAAGAATTTTGTCCAGGTCATCCTCTTCTTGGGCTGTCCTTCCAGTCTTCTTCTTTTTCTTTTTGTTCTTAGATGCCTCCACCAAGTCCTCGCTTCCCTGCTTATTAACTTTGGCATCAGTGACACTCTTACCATCTATTACATTACTACCACCACTCACAGAAGGTAGCTCAGGTTCAGTTACAGCTGTCACTTCATCACCAAGGCCAATATCCAAACTGGAGGCCATAAATAAGCTATTACTCTTCTTGGACTTTGAAGACTTCTTCTTACCAGAAAGAACAATTGTTGGGGTATCATCCTCTTCCACTAAGCTTTCATCAATGGTATCATCAGCAGACCTAGTGGTCTGTTGTTGCCCAGATGCAGAAACATCATTGCCATCCTCTTCATCAAGGAGTGCTGCGCTAACCAAACTATTGGTTTTCTTGGAAGATTTTGACTTCTTCTTCTTACCAGATAAGGTAATGGCAAAAGCATCATCATCCTCTTCTTTATTTTCATCAGCATCACCCCCTTCATCTAGCCCATCAAAATTAGTGAACAAGCTACTACTCTTCTTAGAAGATTTCGAAGATTTTTTCTTACCAGAGAAAGCAATTACAGGAGTATCTTCATCTTGTTGTTCAGATTCATTAGTCTCAATACCATCCCCTTCATTAAGAATTGCATCAAAAGCAGATTCAGTAAACAAGCTGTTACCCTTCTTAGAAGATTTAGTAGACTTCTTCTTACCAGAAAAAGTAACCATAGACTCGTTCTCTCCACCGTCCCCAAAATCATCCTGAACAGCTGAAGGTTCATCATCCCCATCCTCCTCTCCAAGGGCATTAAAACTGGACGCGCTAAACACACTATTCCCACCCTTCTTTGATTTCGTTTTCTTCTTACCAGTGAAGACAATTGCGGAAGACCCATCTTCCTCTTCTTGGACGATCTCTTCTGGGCCTTCATCTCTAGGTTGTGCTGCCTTGGAGCTACCCTTCTTACCCTTCTTCCCAGCAACAGGCACGATTTCATCCTCATGGGTCAGTTTCTCAGAACCCAGACTCTGTTGATCCTCAGGCAAGTCGACCCCAATAGCGTATTCATCATCATCGATGACACGCCCTTTCTTTTTAGATTTAGCCCCACCCTGAGATGCAGCGGGGTTCTCATCTTCCCGGGTAGTTGGCTTCTTTCTACCCATGAAGATTACACGATCTTCGTCTCTATAAAATCAAATAACAACAAAATCCACCCTGTAAAATTACAAAGGCATTCAAGAAAAACAACTGAAACATGAAGAAGACAAAACCAGAAGATCCAGATCTCTACTTGAAGATAAGAAAACAGTAACCATATAATATCAGAATTGTCTCTGCAACGTGAAAACCAATCCAAACTCTACGAACAAAACCCAGAAGGTAAACAAAAGAGATAAAGAGAGTAAAGAGAAGACCGATACAGAGAGAGAAGAAGAGGCAGCTCACCTGGGTTTGTTGATTCGATAATCGGAAGGCGGAAGAACGAGCGAACGGCGGCGCCGATGACGGAATTGAAGATATGTCAGCGAATAGACGGGAACACTAGACGAACTTGAAACGAACTACTTAGAAACCCCGCAGAAGCCAGAAACCCAGCAGGCAACCGCAATAAGCGAAGAGGGGATGCGCGAGCTGAAGAAACCCAAGAAAGGGCTTATGTAGGGCGATGTAAGGGATCTAAACCGGCTGGTCCAAGACAAAAACCGAGCAAACTTGGCCTGCTTAGGCTTGGTTTACTCTATAAAAGGATTTCATTTCTAAGCCCAAATTCGAGGACCACAGCTGTCGAGGACCACAGCTGTCCAAGGATTGGGTTTTGGGCCGAATCACATGAAAGGAAAGGAAAAGAAAGAAAAAAAAAAATCTTGAAGATGTTCTTTCTTTTTCATAGAGGATACTAAATAATACATCATTGACAAAATTATGAGAGCCAATCCTCTTAAATGGCATTAAATATAAATAGAAACTGCTGTCAAAGAAAGACAAGTATACAAGAAAATTGAGATTTCAACATTTGGACGGGAATTTTAGTAGACAGTTTTTGGCATTGGGACAAGCATCCCAATCAACGTTATCTAAGTCGTCTTTTAAAAACTAGAGAATTTTCTTCCCATTGCTCTCGAGGATGATCAGTTGCATTACCTTTATTGGGATTTAATTGTAGACTTCTGAAAAATAAAATACTTCTCCATATTTTCCAAATGAATCAACTTGTAATTATGATTTGGCTGAGGATGCTGGGAATTTCTTTGACGTCTTTTTTTCATAGGGCCCACTCATAACTGGGGATGGCAATTCGTGTTGGCGGGTCAAGTTCATTTCATGTTGAATTAAGGCTATTTAATTATATAGCTAAACCCTAATCCGCTAATTTCATGTCAAGTTCGCAGGTCGTGTAACTAGGGGAAACAATTCATGTTGGCGGGTTGTGGTCACAACAAGAGAGGCAGCAACTTTGCACACTGGCCAGTGGATTTGTCCCCTTGTATCCTTGTTGGAAGGACAACAAACGCTACAACCACCCTATCATGCGATCACTAGTGCTGGCTTAAATGGGTTATCTATGATATACAGTCCACGAAGGACAAAACGTAACGAAGGCTAATGGGTGGCCAAACAAATATCACTCCATTTTTGGGCATTGGATGACGCAATGGAGGGTTTCCTCAAGTCAACATATTGGAGGAAAATTTATATTTCAAGTCCATACTCCAAATTAACTTCTCTCTTGAAGGACTTACAAAAGCGGATTTATATCACTTCCCTAATATTTGCTTCATTGAGAACTGATTTAAAAAAAGTTGCTCAAAAGTTCATAAGATGTGAAGACAAGAAGAAACCTATTCAAAGGACCCATGTGATGGCATAACTGTAATCGGTTTCACTTTTAATCCAAGCAATGTCTTAGAAGTTAGGACAAATAAGTACTCATTTCGATCATCTCAGTCAGCACTATAATCGGGGAAATTTTGTCATATTTTTTAATCTAAAAAAATCTATTTTCAAGAGGCAAATCATAATTTTTTTTTAAAAATTATTGTTTTTAGTAATATTATCTAATGTTTTTAAAGCATATTCGAGTCATAGTTAGTTTTAGATAGTTTTAGAAGTTAGGATCATTCAATAAAATTGTTTAGTTTCTCATGGGTTTTTCCTATAATTCCTTGTGAATTCAAGGTTCTTGCTCTTCGGTAGAAGATAATGATCTTCTCTATTCGAGTCATAATTGGTTTTAAAAGTTCAGATTATTTAATAAAATTATTTATTTTCATGAACAAAAAAATCATAAAGAAAACCTACAAAGAGACCCCAAAAAAAATGCACGTTGTTTTGTTCATACAGTATGCTCAGTGCTTGAGCTTATCAGATCTCATTAAAATAAGGAGTCTTGTGCCTAATGACAAACCAGTAACACCATGCTTAGACATGTCTCATGTTCGGATGAATATGATTGGCACTCACAACTATATAGGTCTACCTAATGGATTCTTTGACCAATAAGAGTGATCAAATTGTGAGCTTCAATAAAAAATAATAATTAATATTATTTTCACATCCTAAATGAATATAGTAAACATGTCACTGATAACTATTAAATTAGAGCGGTAAATGAAATGAATTCGAAGCAGATATAAATGCATACATTTTTTAATTTGTTTAATTAATCGAATATTGGATGCAAGTTCAAATATCTATGGATATTTAAAAATAGAATTCGTATTTTAAATTTATTTATTTATATGAATTCAGATATATTCTATTACATTTTTTACCAGAAAATTAAGATTTCGAGTGGTGACACATATATCTTAAGGGGTTGTCGAAGCTTCTTATACTCTTTTTGTAACACCTCGTACTAAGTTTTAAGGGTAAAATGGTAATTTTATTTTATAAGGGTAAAATTATTCTTTAACATGTTTAAACAGATCATAAAGTAGTTTGGAAACCCATTAGACCAAGCTAAAAATGTAAGACCTGAGTTGGGCCTTGAACCTGTCAAGTTCGGAAGTTATCCTAAATTCACATTTAGGATATCTTTACGGGTCCACTGACATAAATTTCAAGATAATTTGGGGTCATGTCATACATTAATGGAAAGATCTATGAGTCTATTTTCTATGAAAACAAAAGGTGTACAATTAGGGGTTTCCTAGAAGAAGTTATGCTCATTTTACCACGAGGTGTTTGTGCTGACAGGATTGTATATTTGGAGTTACTTCTCAGGCTCACTTACACTAATCTCAAAGGAACTATAGTATGATTCATACATTTTTGGAAACTTCTTTGAGTCTAGTTTCCAATCCAATAAACAGTTTGTAAAAATGAGTTTTCTAGAGAAAGTTATGGTCATTTTACTATCAGAAAATTAAAACAAAAAACCATGTATCCGTAATCCAAGTCGTGATCGATCACGCACAAAAGGCACACCTCTCAAGTAGTGCCCGTGATCGATCATAAACCCCATGATCGATCACAAACAGTGTCAGAACACAAAATCCATGATCGATCATGACCTATGATTGATGTTACGTCCAGAAATGCTAAAAATCCCAAAAATTATTAATTTTGTCATTTTTATGACGTGGTTTGCTTGTATTTGACCCCCACACGAGTGGGAACTCATCTATGATGACTCAAATCCTATTTAAACCTCATTTAAGTCATTTTGTCTCATTAGAACAAAGAGTGAAGGGCTTATATAGGATTAGTAAAGTTCTTGAGCTAAAAGAGGAAGGTTCTTCTCTAATTGAGTAAGTTTTACTCCCAACTCTAAAAATCTTCATAGATAACTCATTTTTTTCCTAGATCTAACTAAATGATTATAGATTATTATTTATTTTCCTTATTTTATGGTTTCTAACCATAGATTTGTTTGTTTACTCTTAGAGGAAGGAAGATTGAACAAAGGAAAAGAAGTTTTAGAGGAGTTTTCTCTTCAAGACAATGAGGATTATTGTTAGGTGAGTGGATTTTCAGTTTATGCTCACTTTTTCATTCTTAGGATCATAGATTTATGTAAAATGATCTTGGATTTGGTGGTTCTAGATCTATTCTTTATGAGTTTGGTTATTTTCTTATGTAAAACCTTGATTTCATGGATTGTGTGAGTTGGATATGTTGTTTATGCACATTTTCATTTCCTATGATCTTTGTTTTGATGATTGTGAGTTATATTTTGGTGGATTCATCTCTATTTCCTTTTGAGAATGTTGTTTCCTTATAAATGGATCATGTTTTCTTGAGATGAGCATATTGGTTAGTATTTTCTTATTCATTTCCATGATGTTCTTGGGTTATGGAGATGTGATATTGTGAATGAAGCATTGTGAAATGGTTAGGATGGTCTCTGACATATGTGAAGGAGTTTGAGAGTCTGATTTACGTGGTTGTAGGGATTAGAAAGGTTTCTTGCAGTGAATATTGGGTTTACCTTTGATTTCCTTTAAGTTCTTTGATTCTTGCACTTTACGTGTTTGATAAAATGTTTTTTATAGATTTTCCTTACTATTTACATGTTCCTTGGATGCCTTTGGATTTCTTAAATGAGCTTATTGTTTATTTTGATAAATTCCTTCAAATATATGTTGGTCTATAGAAAATTGTGATGTTCTATCGATTCCTATGCTAGGATCTTAGAATTCATGTGTAAATACCTTGGGTTTTACATCATTTAGGGACTTTTTGGTGGTATGAGTAGGTTGTCCTTAGCATGGTTTACTCTGATGTTTTCAAGGGGATTTTACTTATATTTCGACATGAGTTTTTAAAAGAACTTGAGATACTTAATTTTTAACCTTTAGAGAAATTAGCATAAAATGATTTTACATCCATGAGTACCCTATATGTTCTTAGATTTGGGTCAAGCATCTTCACTTACTTGTAGACATTTGACACCTTTCATGTGATTTTCTACTACACCATTTGGACTTTTCATGAAATAGAACACAGATATTTTAAATGACATGATTTTGTAGTATCTACCTTATTTTACAAAAATATGGTTTTTGAACGTGGTTTTGGATGTGAGGATTTTATATGATACCCCTATGTAGGAATATGCTTTATTGGGCCTGGAGACCCCTAAATGGGTTAGTCTTTGTGACATCTATATATGTGTATGGTTTTTATGCCTCCAGAGATCCTTATATGGGTTGGTTAGATGTAGCCCCATAGACCCTTGTGTGGGTTGCCCCTCATAGGCCCAGAGACCCTTATGTGGGTTGCCCTTCTTAGTACCAGAGACCCCTTTGTGGGTTAGCCTCTATGGTTATAGGTACCTAATCACTAGGTTACTTTAATAGGTGAAGACGGTCATCGTGACCATTAGTCTTATGACCCTGGAGACCCTTTTGTGGCTTAGCCTTTATGGTTATAGGTATCCAATCACTGGGTCACATTAATAGGTGAAGACGGTCATTATGTTCATTGATTTTATGACCCTGGAGACCCCTTTGTGGTTTAGCCTTTATGGTTATAGGTACCCAATCATCGGGTCACATTAATAAGTGAAGATGGTCATCGTACTCATAAGTCGTATAACCCCAGAGACCCTTTTGTAGGTTAGCCTTTATGGCTTCAGGTACCGAATCACTGGATCACATTAATTGGTGAAGACGGTCCTAGTGGCCCAATATATGTTATTTGATATGTTATGTCAAAGACCCTTATGTGGGTTATGTGATTTGGTTTGTCGGAGACTCTAACACGAGTTATATGATTTGTTTTACCAGAGACCCTCACATGGGTTATATGTTTTGGATTTGACGAAAACTTTACATGCTTTATTTACATTGGGCTTCATTATGTAATAGAGACCCCTTATGAGTTGACATGTAGCATGCAGTACTTGGCATGAGGTATATAGCACCTAGCATGTACATATAATACTTAATATGTGGCATATAGCATGTGACATATGCAAGATTCAGTTTATTTCACTTTGGACTCTCTTATGGTTATCTTATGACATATGTATACTCATTTCATAGTAGGGATACATGTTTAGTAAATGTGATGAACTCTCATTCCTACTTTGATTCCTTAGTTTATATTGACTATTTTTACTTGTTACTATGATTTTCTTTGGCTTCCTTTAATGTTATATAAACTACATACCCTCCCACTAAGTCTGTTAAGCTTACCCCAATTGACACCACCCACAGATGTGTAGGTGCACAGGTT
This sequence comes from Platanus orientalis, assembly GCA_025762735.1. Classification (NCBI taxonomy): domain Eukaryota; kingdom Viridiplantae; phylum Streptophyta; class Magnoliopsida; order Proteales; family Platanaceae; genus Platanus; species Platanus orientalis. The sequence goes on along the minus strand of JAOXJP010123875.1, from coordinate 6,213 downwards.
GGATTGCGCTTTAGGAAGAGGAAGAGATGAGGAATAGGCATTTAAGCCCAAGGATGATACATTTTATTTCAATTTTAGTTTACTTTATCAATGATGTAGTACTTTGTTTATTTGAGATGGACCCCTTCATGGGCAAGGATTGTATATATTTTATGGGCAAGTGTAAGCCCATTTTTATTTTGGATGGTCATGATGTTATTTCTATTTTCACTGCATATGATTTTAGTTTACCGTTGTTATTATATTCCGCTACGATGTGATAATTATTTCAAATGGACTTGAAATGATAAGGAAATAAATTTTTATGGAAAATGATATGTAAATAGGTAAAAGGTTTGATGACATGTTCCGAGTTCGTTGATCTCTCCACTATGAGAAACGGATTCGGGGTGGGTCATTCTCGTGTCACGGATCCGAACCCGACCCACTTCTCATCTCGTAGATTTGGATTGTGACAAAAACACCTCCTTTAATAAATGTAATATGTATGGGATAACCCCTCCGACACACGCATGTGGGACAACGCCTCCCAAACCAAATCCTCTAATCCAAACCGGTAAGTAATAGCTCATACTCATACCCAAACCAAATGCTCAAAATTCATCTTCTAATTTTCCAAAACCAACAATAGGATAAGGGTTCCAAACAAGATAATGTAAATGAAGTGATGCTAACATGGAACTCATTGGATTAAGTTTAAGTGGATATAATCAAGTGAAAAGCACAATAATAACATCAATGACCAATTAGCATATATAACAAAAGAACCAAAGCGCGGAGCTAATCCATTGAGAAGAGGCTACCAACTAGCAATAATGATAAGAATAAAAACCCTAAGTATGGGAAAATCAAGGCAATCATCAAGTTTATGAAGTATAAATTGTTTTCCCCTTTGAATTTCATAAGAATCTAACTTATTCATAATCAATCATAGAGAGAAACTTAGAATTTCAATGAATTCATGATGCCAAATAAAGAGAATGAGTAAATCTTAGCTAACACATGTTCAAAATGGAATAGATCTAGCAATACACATATCGAATCTAAAAATTCATATAATTCAAGGTTCTACTAAGGCATAATAGAAGGAATTATTATATGGAATGTGTAAAACCACCAAACTCACAAAATCTCTAACAAGGAACAATGAAAATCTATAATTTCTCACAAAATGGCAATCAAAAATAAAGAAAGAAGAGTGCAGAAAAATCAAGGGAGTAGAGAAATCAACATGAGAACTAACTAATCCTCTATGGATTTAGTGTTTGGATGAAGGAAACACACCAAACCTCAAAAACAAAGCATTCAGATGAAAGGGAAATGAATATCTCAACCAAAGTGAAGATTATAAATGAATAAAATGACAAGAAGCTAAATGAGTAGCACATCATATATGAGAATTCACTCTAAATCTCATGAATCTAGATTTCAAGTGATGAAAACTTGTAAAACTTCATAGATTTAACAATCAAATGATGAAAATACTAAAATATCAACCAAATAGAAGAATAACCATGAAAGAATAGTAGGAGAATAAGGGAGTAACACACCATGTATGAACACTCATCGAAACTTAGTTTCCTTCCTTACTAAAGCTCCAAAACCCCCCAATACCTCTTTCACATTTTTTTTATCTTCTATAAAATGATTAGATTTAGCATAAATTAGATAAAGCAGAAAAATCTAGGAAAAAAATAATCTATCACAACAGATTTTCAGAGTTGAGAGTGAAACTTACCAAATTGAGAAAGAACTCCCACACTTATCGAAAAAAACTCCTACGGTTAGCTTAAAAACTTTCATAATCTCTTTATCTTTTTCTCTCTTTATTCTAATGAGGCAAAATGACCTAATTGCATTGTTAGTAGGGTTATAACTTGTCCATGATAAGATCCCACATGATTGGAGCATCAATGCGCAAGTGTTACATCACAAAATCTCATTTTAGGCAAAGCTAGCATTATTTTTTTCAATTTTCTAGAACTCGACCCCTCGAGATGACCCTTGGTTGCCTGAGACCCCCCTCTCTGATGACCAAGATGAATGGTGAGGGCCCGAGGTACCCCACCTCGATTCCTCAAGTGGTGGCTCAGGCGTTTGGCCTGTGAAACCCGAAACTCCACAGATTTTCCAACAAAAACCCTTTATGGGAAAATGAACATAACTTTTTTCTAAAAAAACTCCAAATTGGATGCCGTTTGTCACGTTAGAAATTAGACTCGACTAATTTTCCAATTATGTATGGCTTAAATCCAAATTTTCTTAGGATTGATACAAGTTTTCTCATAAAGTTACCCTAATTATGCACTTGGGAAAACTTATGAACTTGTATAGTTTGTAGTCCAACTTGGGTTCTATACTTCTACATTGGTCCAAAGAATTCCTAAACTACTTTAAACTCTGTATAAACATGTGAAAGAACAATTTTACTCTTATAGGGACAAAATTATGATTTTACCCCTTAAGTACAACACAGGGTGTTATAAGAACAAAGAGAGAAAGGGTTAAAGAGATTAGGAGAGTTCTTGAGCTAAGAGAGGAAAATTCTTCCTCAATTGGATAAGTTTCACTCTTAACTCTAAAAATATATAAAGTTAGCTCATTTTATTCCTAGATTTTCATGTTTCATCTAGTTAACACCAGTTTTACATCATTTTACAGATAATAGAAGAAAAAGAAATTAAGTGGTTGAAGATTTTGGAGCTTAAACAATGAAGAAGTCTAAGTTTTGGTGAGTGTTTACTCATGGTATGATATTCCCTTATTTTTTCTATTGTTTGTTCATGGTTAATTTTCAATTTGATCGGTATTTTGGTTTCTTTACCACTTGATTATTACATCTATAAAGTTTGGCTAGTTTTTATCACTTGATTGTGAATGTAAGTTTCTTATCTTACCTTATGGATTCTAACCATGAAATATCTTGTTGGCTTATAGAAAAAGGAGGTTTGACAAAGGAAATGGGCTTTTGGTGGAGGATCCTCTTCAAACTCAAAAGTATAAACATTTAGTGAGTGGATATATTGTTTATGCACACTTTCCTTTTTAGGATCTTAGATTTGATGTTTGTGAGCTTTATCTTGGTGGATTCGTCCTTATTTCCCTTAAGAATGTTGATTTCTTGATAATGGATCATAGTTTCATGGTGTGAATATGTGTTAGTTAGTAGTTTTCTTATTGATTTCTTTGATTTTTTGAGTTATAGAGCTATTTTCTTGTGAATAGAGCTTTGTGGGATGGATTTGATGGTTTCTAATCTATGTGAAGAAATTTGGAAGCATGATTTGCATGAGTTGTAGGGATTAGAAATTTATTATGGTGAAGATTGGGTTTTTCCCTTTGATTTCCTTTGAGTTCCTTAATTCATGCACTCTACAGGTTTGATAAAATGCTTCTTACTATTTTCTTTACTATTTACATGTTTCTTGGATGCCTTTGGATTCCTTGTATGAGTTTATTGTCCTCTTCAGTGAACTCATTCAAATATATGTTGGTTTATAGTAATTTGTGATATTTTATGGATTCTCATATTAGGATCTTAGAATTCATGTATAAATACTTAGGGCTTCCCATCATTTAGGAGCTCTTGGTGGCATGAGCATATTATCTTTAGCATGGTTTATCTTGATCTTTTTATAAGGGATTTCACTTAGACTTCTTCATGAGTTTTTGGAACATTTAGGCTATTTGGTTGTCATTGGTGGTATTTTACTTGAAACGATTCATTTTCATGAACATCATATATGTCTTTGGATTAGTCCATATTTAGTCCTTATATGTGATTTATCTCTTCGGTGATGACTGCCATTAGGTGAAGGGATACCATTTGTCCAGTGATGACCTCCATTAGGCGAAGAGACGCTAGGGACACTAATTGTCTAGTGATGAACTCCATTAGGCAAAGGGACACCAGCTGTCCAGTGATGATCATCATTAGGTGAAGGGACACCAAATGGTCAGTGATAACCGCCATTAAGAGAAGGGACACCAATTGGTCAGTGATGACCACCATTAGGCGAAGAGACACCAGTTGTCTAATGATAATTGCCATTAGGTGAAGGGAAACCAGTTGGTCAGTGATAACCTCCATTAGGTGAAGGGACACCAGTTGTCTAGTGATGATTGTCATTAGACGAAGGGACACCAGTTGTCCAGTGATGACTACCATTAGGCGAAGAGACATTAGTTGTCTAATGATGACCGCCAATAGGCAAAGGGGTTATATATTTGCCTAGTGATCTCAAGTACCCTACCCCCGAGTCATATAATTGGTAAATGAGCTATATACTTGTCCAATGAACCTCAGGTACCCCGTCGCAGGGTCACATAATTGGCGAATGAGCTATATATTTGCTTATAAAATCTCAAGTATCTAGTCACTACGTCACATCAATAGATGAAGATAGCCTTAGTGGCCTAACACATGGTTTGGTTTTATCGGAATCCCATTTGAGTTATTTGGTTTGAACTTGGATTTGGATTTATTAGGATCTTTGGTTGGTTCATTGGCATTTGGCGACGGTTTGATATTTGGATCCTCGTGGTTTTGACGTATGGCATATAGTATACTTTCTTACTCTACATGCATTTATTTATCTATGTAATATATGGTAGTGAGTTCATGACACATAGAATGTAGTTTTAATACATACATGTTTTAAGACTGTCTTGGTTTGGACTATCACTTGGTCTTTCGAAGCATGAACATACTTGATTCTAGTAGAGATATATGTATATTATTGTTGATGCGTGTACTTATGTATTCTATTTCATCCATTTACTTTGGATCACTCTGTCTATTATTGTATCTGTTTTGCCTCCCCTTTGTGTTATATAAACTGCATAGCCTCCATCTAAGCCCTTCAAGCTTGCCCCAATTGGCACCACTCGCAGATGATTAGGCATACAAGTACAGTTCATGCCTTGGAACTAAGTCTAGTCTTTAGAGTTGGATAGTTGGCCCACTCATTCTATCTCTAGTTTACATTCAGTTTATACTTTTACTTATGGATAAGAGATATACTTGGTTATTTTTGAGATGGGCCCCTTCATGAGAAAATTTTGTATAAACTTTGTATTCTGGGCATGTTGAAGCCCTTTTACTTTAGATATTAATATGTTTGGCTTTTATGTTTTGTTATTATTTTCATCGCACTTATTTTGGATTATGACTACTTTCGTTATTCCGCTGCGATGTGAGTGGTTAAAATTGACTTGAATGGTGTGAAATAAGAAAGAATAAACAATTATATGGAAAGTGATGTGAATAGGTAAGAAGGTTGATAACACACTTCGAGCTCGTTGGTCTCTTCATTATGAAAAAAAGGTTCAGGGCAAGTCATTCCCATGTCACGGATCTAGACTTAACCCACTTCACGGCCTATAGATTCGGGTCTTGACATGCCTAGTTCAAAGTCACCATCAAATATTGGTGGGAATCTCTTTAGGCTCAAGGGCTCTAAGGCCTCATCATCAAAAGTGAGGGTTGTCTCATAATATACTCCATGCCTGTAGAAGCAACAAAGGAAAAGTAGAACATTGGAAGTGAAAGAAAGAAATAAGAATTTTCTACGTACAAAAATTTTACTCGTGAGGCATGGTTGGAATCTATTCACATGAGTAAGAAATCAAACCTACTTGCATGAAAAAGAAATCAAATCTACTCACATGAGTAAAAATCCTCAAAGATGCAGTCACCACTCACTTAAGTAACAATAATGTTTCATTCAATGCAACAAGTCTTACTCGTGTGAGCGGATTTCCGCAAAGAGTAATTCTTACTCGCATATATAGATTTAATTAGGGGTGGGCATGGGCCGGGCTGGCCCGAGCCCAGCCCTCAAATTGACCCGAAAAAGCCTGGCCCGAGCTAGGCCAGACAAGAGCCTGAGGCCTAAACTTTTATTAAGGGCTGGGCTTGGGCTTACCTCGGCCCAGCCGAGGCCCGTTCTTTTACATACATAATATATATATATATATATATATATAATATACTGATTATTTTAAAATTATCAATAGTTTATAGCTTAGTTGATAAAAATTGTTTTTTACAATAAATATTGGGTAAAGTCTTAGTGAAATCAATGATTTTTTAAAATAAACAACCCTTAAAATTTAAATATATAGTTTTCTATGTTTTTTTTAAAACTAGTAAAATTTTGTAGTTCAATTAGTTAAAGCATTAGGTATTACATGATAGGTCCATGGTTCAAA
>JAOXJP010123864.1:0-13779 GCA_025762735.1 Platanus orientalis | reverse complement strand
TTTTAGACATAGGCTTTAAACCCATTCCCCTCGATGAGCAGTATACTTGATCTCTAGTCAAACATTTAGTTAACGGAACCATAATATTCTTTTTTGACTTTATGTAATCAATGGAAATAATTTCATGTGAGATCAACTGTTTTACTGTATTATGTCTACGACGAAGATGTCGAGACTTACCATGTCACATACACTTGTCACATTCATTAATTCTCAACCCATTCGACATTATTTTATTGTCAAATTTGCATGTCTCTTTTAGGTCCTATCTCAAGCCTTTTAAAGATAGGGATCGCCACCTTACTAACCACCCCACACTTTTAATAATTTTTAGGAAGGTTTTCGACTTTTCTATAATTCATGTGGTGTCTTTTAGTTTTCTGATGAGGCATTTCGTTGAAAATATAATTTGTAGTAAGTTCTTGTTTTTCCCAAAAAAATTCAAAGGTAAACTAGTACATAATATTCATAATTTTCTTTAAGGTTGTATTTTTTCCGTTCAGTAACTCTGTTTTGCTTGTATCCCTAGTAAAACGCTTTACTCAAGGGATCGTCCAAGTTACTACTATGCCATACAATCAATAACTTATGAATTAAGCAATCCAACCACATAGCTATGTTAATTTATTGGGACTTACCATTTGATTTTTTTTTTTTGTAATCTTGTGATAGTGTAGATTTATTATCATAATGCAAAGATATTAGTGACATTGGCCTAAGCTAACTTAGAATTTTTTCAAATTAAATTTCACAACCACTTTGTTTCTTGGCCTCTAATTGCAAATCTTATAAACTCATACTCTTTATTATAAAGTGAATTATTTAGGTCTATTTTTTAGACTTCCAAGAAAATGCAACTCCTTCAAAAGTGTATATTCATACACTTATGAGCTTCGAATCCTCTGATTTAGAATTTTAACAATTATCAATATATCATTTCAAATAAAATGATCCCCAAAAATCAATACATAGTTTTCTTCAAATATTTATATATTTGGTTAATAATATTCTCATGCATGTAATTAGGTTTACAAGTAAACCTATTTAATTAAAACCCAATATAACATGTTTGATCTTATACAACATGGCATACATAACATAAACAGTAATAGCAGAGTCTACGACAATCATAACTAGTCATTGTATTTTATCCAATCACCCTACAATGTCATGTAGATGCTTTTATAAAATAAGATATTTCTAAATGCGATGTCAAATAAATAATAAATTTTCTTAATATCCGATGATCCTTTTATAATTTATCACCCTCACATTTTACACATTAAATGAAAATATTCAATCTCAAAACATATCTCATATAAAACATAATTACATAATTTCTCTCAAATGCTAAGTCATTAACCATATGAAGGGTTTATCAATGTACTGAATTCACAAGATAATAGAAATATTTAATCAAGATAAAAACCATTATGTTTACAAAATATTCCTTACCTTCATAGGTGTGTCAAACATCTTAGTGTAAGCCTTATTCACACCGGAATATTTTTTGTAATGGGTAACATCATTATGATCACAAATTCGATGGTCTACGCATTGCAATCACATTCATAAATAAAGTTTATTTCTATGCGAATGTTTTTTATTGATTTATTCAATGGCTATAGAATTTTATTCCTCACCAATGAATAATCAAATTCATAAAATACCATTTATTATATTTCAAGAGACCACTCACAAAATTAATCATTTTATCTTTCTAATAGAACATATGATAAAAATACAAATTACCATTTCTAAAATATAATCAACATAATGAATTTTAAATCCTTGACATCCATCACTTGGATAATGCCTATATGATAATTACATATACCAAATATGCAAAATCTTTTAACCTATCACACATGCTTGCGTTTGGTTTAAGTACTAAAATTGGTAACCCACATATATGTCATAAATTTTAAAATGTAAAGATAAATAAAGTTAGTTATCTATTTTGAATTTTAATGCAATGGAACTCTTTTCATCTTCATTTGTTGGGTCTGAATCACTCCATCTTTTAGTGTTTTTAGATTTTCCATGATTTTGCGTCATCATCAACACTTAGACGATTTATATGAAATAAAAAAATTCACAGAACATAGGAAAAATAGAATATAACAAAAATATGAACTCTGCCTTAAGATTGTTGTATCTATATTCTATGTATTCACTATTCTATAAACAACTAGTATTTATTTCATATAAATAAAATACTTACAATGAAATGAAATGAATCACTTACTTGACTAAACAAATTTACAATAAATCAGTACCAGATTGATCAAGGCTCTAGTGTTTGACACTGTCCTTTAGACAAATTTTGCCCCTCACAGGGGTGCTTACGAACTCTTCGGATGTCTGCCTCGCATGATACAATGATCTACATACATAGAATAAGCACTGCAATTTGTGTAATTAGCAAATCAAACTTGTGATGTACTATCTCCCTTAGAACATGCTATCATACACTCTATATGCCTAATTTGGACATCTTCTACGATGCCTAAAATATTTCTACGAATTTTGGATTTGGAATTGAGTAATTGAGTAGAGTTAAAATGAAGGAGGAATAGTTTTTTTATAGACCTGTTCATGTCTGTTCGGAACAAGCATAGGGACACAACCTTCAGTGTTTAAACAGACACGAATGTAGAAAGTTGCAATTTAGTAGCCACCTATATGTCCGTATGACCTACATGTCCGTTAGGTGATTTAATAGCCACAAGTGTGTTTATTCGAGCATAATTGTAAAATCTGTACGAATAGAAACACCCCCACAAGGGCAAAACTGGACATGTCCCCCACAAGTATAAATGAATCTAGGAGAAAGCAAAAAGAAAAATTAATAATAAAAAATATTTTTTTATTGACCCAACCTTGCCTAGCTTGGTTCAGCGTGCGTGTGTGTGTTTAAATATAGATCCAGCCCATGTTGCTAGGTCCTCCCCCATCCATAAACAGCAGTGCCCCTTGGGTCCCAAACTTATGTTCAACATTAGTGTATACGAACATACAGTTTTATGGTCTAATCCATGTGAGATTATTCAAATTCCACACACTTTTACCAGTTTTGCCAGTGATCAATTAGGTATTTTTTAAGACAATTTATCATTCACTCATTAACAGTTTTGAGCACACAACTATACAACGTTGTTCTCCTCGTTGAGGTGAATATGAACCCATGTGGACCTGCCTCAAATGACTTGTAGGTCCCACTTTTATTTTGATTTAAAGATGTTTACCCAGTCAGATTTTGAATATAGACACAGAAAATTTGGGTGTTTCAAAACCGTTTCCAACAATAGACCCAATAAATCTTCCCAGGTTTCCAGCCCCTTGTTTTGGGAGCCATACCAGCTCAACTTGCTTTTTGTTTTTTGTTTTTTTTTTTTGAATAATTTTCAGGCATTTAAACAAGTTCTAAACTGCATGTGTGCTGGTTAGCTCTCACCCTCTCTCATCCTCTTAAATGCTATTGCGTTTCTCAATTCTCACCGTATAAATGCTCATGTATCACAGTTCACACATTCCAAAGTTTAAGTTTTTGTGTTTTTCTCTCTTGCCGCTAGGCAGCAACCTTTCTCTCTCATCCTCACAGTCTTCAAGTACATACAGCTTTTTTACGTTTTTCTTTTCTGTTTTGAGCGGTTTTCTGGTGAAGAATAGGTGGTTTCCCGAAGTAGAAATTGTGGTTTTCAGGTGCAGAAAAGCTGTTTCTTATCTTGCTTTTGAAGAGATGGATGGTTTTCAAGTTGGGTTCTTGTTTGGAGTGCTACGAAGAGCTGTATTTGTTTCATTCACCTTCATTTTTGCACTGGGTTGGCTTCTTTTTCCTATTTTGGTTATGTATCATACTCTTGAACTTATTCCGCAAGTTTCTCTAATTTTTTTTCCAAACCCAAAAGAAGAAAGAAATTTTCATGGCTTTCTTCAAGTTTTCGTACTAACTACTTACATGCAACCTTAGCAAGCACATAAACCGAGAGGACAATGGTTCGAACCAGAAGCAGCAATGGCTAAAGCTTGAGGGTGCCATTTTTGAGCATATGGGTTCAACCCCAGATGAAAACAAGAAGCATCTACCCAATGATCTAACTCTCTAATTTGCTTTTTTATGTAGGAGGAGCTTTTGTTGGAACGATAACCGGTGCAATTACAGGTCAAACCACTGAGAGCGGGTTCTTTCGAGGAGCTGGAATTGGTGCTATCTCAGGGGCCGTTGTGGCGGTTGAGCTGCTTGAATCTTTGATCGAGGGCGAGTCGTTGTCCAAGGTTAGTTATCCAAGCTCCAATGGCGGTTAGTCACGGTTTTTTTCTTTTCTTTTGGTGGTAAAAGCAGTTAGTTACGTTAAACAAGCTATTTACCTTATCTTTGAAAACGGGACCGGGCAGCGAACCAGAGAGGGATTGGTTCTTGGTACTACCAGCTAGTTCGACCATAGATTTCGTTCATTAAACCAAACATATTTTTGAGAACCGGTCCGGTCATCTAACCAATAAGGGACGGTTCAAATCCAACCGGGTTCGTCTGTCTGTTTACTTGATCTAACCGTGGGTTCACTTCAAATAAAAGAATACCGAAATATAACAACTCATAATACATTAGAATTTAGAACTTTAGAAAGCATATGACCAGGTTTTTAGTTTTTAGACATACCAAAAAAATGTAATAAAGTAATAAAAAGTAAAACAATTTATGAAAAGTGGGATTGGAATTTGGAAAAACACGTTTCTAATTTTTTATTTTATTTTAATTTGCTCAACAACCAAAAAAAAAAACTAGTTGGTTTTATCAGAACTGCTGGTTTCACTAAAAACTGGCCTGTTCTAACTGACGGTTATATGTAGTTTTTGGTATATTATGATTTTAGGCTTCTATATAATTATTTAGGTTGCCAGTTCCAGCTAAACCAGATCGGACCGCCTGGTCTAGTCCGATTTTTCAAAACTATGAAACGAAATGCAATTTTTGAATAGTTTGCTAGTTCATACGGTTTTTACATAAACCTGGCCAGTTTTTTTACCAATTTGAACAGGTTCACAAAATACTTGATTTTTTAACCAAACCAAATCAATTGGGAGACCTGGTCCAACCGGGTCCCATGGTTCACCACAAAAAAGGTCTGGTTAGCTTTCACAGCGGGAAATGATCTTCTGTGACCAATGTGTGACATGTACACTAGGCTGACATGTGATGTGTTTTTGAATTTGGTGCCTCTTTTTGGGCATCTAAACCTTTTTTACATTGTTAACCTTGTAAAAACCACGTGTCAACCCATGATGTAATCAAACGTTGGTCAAAGAAGATTTTCTCCCTTTATTGAATGAAACTTTGGTTAGTGTTTATGGTTTGAGTTAGAACCATCTCAAGTTACTTAAGCTGTGGACGTTAGCTGCGTAGTGTAATGAAGTGTTATGATCCTAACGGTTTAAAGGATTAAACAGTTAGGTACGAACTCTATATAGTATGTGACACAATTACTGATGAAGGATGCTTTGGTATATAAATTGATACTTATTTACTGTGTTTTTATTGTAAAATCTTCCTCTAATCCTTATGGATTTACTGAGCCAACCTTAATCAGGCTTCGTGTCAAGCATTGATAGGTGCTCTAGTGCTCTTATTGTCAGAGATAATTTCAGGTAATATGGCCAACAACCAAAATGATAATAACGATTATGATGTACAATATCAAGCCATGTAGGTAGGACCGGGTATTGAAAATTTGAGAAATTTAGAGTGGTTGGCTAAAATAATTGTCTTTGAATTCATGATGGGGATGGGACCCTAACCTTAAGAGTTGGAATCATCTCTAGTTGGACTTTCTTTTTCTTTTTCTTTTTTTCTTGTGGAAATAACTTGTTGGATTGGAAAAGGGTATTTTGATAAAAGGGTAATTTGATTAATAAACAAGGTATTTATCTATGTTCATCTAGAACACCCTCCTAATATGTATTTAAGGCATCTTGTCACACATTATACCCATATGTGACTAATAATCAAACACGCAATTAAATGAGGTATTTTGGTCCAAATAAAAGAAAATAAGAAATAAGAAACAAAAAAATGGAAAAAGAGAAAAAGAAGAAGAGCATCCAATACAAAGCTTATGGTCGTTTTCAATATATTTAATATCATGCAAGACATTAAATATATTTTGATGAAGTTAAATGATATTGTAAGGTCTGCTAATGAATCAGCCCATGTTCTAGCCAACTGTGGATCCCACACTTCATTCAATGGTAGAAATTTGGACGTCCCCGGATTTAATTGGGGCATTCTCTCCATCACCCCAAAAAAAAAAAAAAAACTCTCTTGATCAATATTTTCTGCTTTTGTGTTTCCCAGCTAAGCAAAAGCTCTCTCTCTCTCTCTTTCTAGTATGTGATGTGCATGTGACAAGTTTGTTTGTTTTGGCAGATTGCTCTCTTTGGGAGCTTAATAAATGGGAAGATTTTCCGGGAATGGGTGAGTCCTGCAATGCTGAAGGCTTATCAGTGGCAAGTGAGTATATAGTGCCATAAACACTAATTAACAAAATTGGCCTCTTGTGATTAAGAACTTAATTGAGACAATCAAATTTCAGATTAGCACCATAGAGACAAGCTACAGGGAGAGCTCAGACATTTACGATGTCGATGACAGAAAAGGGGTGTCACCAAACTTGGTCAAGAAGCTCCCCAAATTCAAATTCACCTGCAGCACGACAAGCAGTCCATGCGATGAGATTTGTTGTACAATTTGCTTACAGGTGATAATCCCACTCTCCTGAGTCTAGATATTTAAACTCGTCCATTTGGAGGTGTTGCATGGCAACAATATATATATATATATATATATATATATATATATATATATATCTATTGATATTTGACAGTAGGAGCCAAGTTGATCAGTCCCTCACGTGAGGGAATCCAAGTTTGTATTGATCCACCATGGCTTTGAATCCAACTAGAGTTAATTGCCAGTTAATCAATGCATGACATGATGCCTGACAAAGGGTGTCTTAGTAAATACACAAGGTGTAAGGTGGGTGACTTGGTAATACACAGATCGGCGCGATACCTCTCCATTGGACCGGAGATGATTCAAACTCATCCACCCACATGAGAGTGATCAGACAATGAAGTGGGTTGTGGATTGCTAATTCAATAAACATTAATTCGTGATTGAAACAATCTGATTTATGATCCCATTATGTTTTCAATTAAAAGTAGACATAAATGATAGCGGACCTATAAGTTTAGATAGAGTGGAATGGTGGAACATGATTCGTGTAATCAACCCCAAATAGTTGAGATAAGGCTTTGTTGAGTCATTTTTAAGTTGAATTAAAAGTTTTTCTTGCATATTCATGCTTAGGATTTCAAGGAAGGAGACAGTGCAAGGAGACTCCCCAATTGCAGACACTTCTTTCATTTGCTGTGCATAGATGAATGGCTAGTCAGACATGGCTCTTGCCCTATTTGTAGACAAGATGTGTGATGCCAAGAAAGGGGTAAAAAAGATCTTTCCTGACTGAAAAGAAACGGAAGAAGAAACAGAATTTGAACAAAGAATTAGTGCCAGTCAAATGCAAAATGAGTACTCAAACCCATCATCATCTTCTACAGTTCATCACAAAACATTGGAATCTCTCCTAGCCCACCAACCTTTCCCATCTTGTAACAAAATGTTTGCAAATGAATGGGGAATCTTAGTATTATTTGAAAGCTAAGTAGGAGTTGTTATGGCAAATGCAGTTTCTTTTCCTTTATTTTCTTTCTCTTTCTTTTTTCTTTAGTTTTTTTATATCTCCAACAAATTGTTCCAATCCACAGGTCAATGTAACTATATATGTTCTCCTCACATAAAATGGTCAATGGTGACCGAACATGGCATTGCAGTGGTACCACGTGGCGTGTCTTGACTCGTCGCATCAAGCCAACAACTAACTACACAATTTGTTTGCCCATTACCGTAGCATCTTGTGTGTTTAAGAACTAAGGTAGCGTTTGGATAAACTTATTTTTAACAACTTATGACTTCTCGCACTCCAGAAGTCTTAAGTCCCTATGTTTTTTCCGTTTGGTTTGAAAATTAAAATGTTACTTATGCATAAGTCATAAATAGGAGAGAGAGAGAGAGTAGAGAATCAACTTATTTTTAAGTTGTGATCCAACTTACGAGATAAATTGAGCCAGACTTATGCGATAATTTTGATGGATCAAATCTTATAATTATAAATAACTCATTCTTTAAGTCAAAAGTCAATTAAAAGTTTATCCAAATGCCACCTAAAACTTTTATCTTTGGAGGTTCAAGCAGAGGCTTGGTTACTTATGTTTTCACACCTTTGGGCTCGGAAATTGCAAAATAGAAATATGATCCTTTATGAATGGAAAATGCCTACATTTTACATAAAGGGTCATGATTTTCATAGTTTTGTTTGTTTTGGGTACAAATGCAAGGAAACAACTCACTAACTACTCAGTCTAATCATAGGTCTACTGATTTGTCTAACCAATGTTTACTAAATTAAATAAGCATATATTCATTTGATCCACTTGACCTAGTTTCAAACACAAAGGTGCGGATGATCTCGTCGAGTTTTGTTTATTAACTCGAATAAGATACTTTCACCATGAGAGTAACTGAATGCAAAACCTTGTTCAGAGAAAAATAAATACAAACCCTTAAATAAATAATACTAATTTTAAAAATTCACCTCAGCTACTATTTAACAAATTCACTTATGATAAACTAAGATATTGAAGATTTGATTGCCCGTCCTGAAGAATAAACAAACAGCAACAGATCATCTCAACTCCTCCCCAGAAAAATAAAAATGAGGTGGCATTGAGTCTACTTCAAAACTCAAGTTCCAACTAAATTCCTACACTGATTGTTGAGCTCTGTGTGAACAGGGGATGCTGCTTCTTTGAATGCAAACCCAACCTAGAAGCTAACAATCACTGGCAACCTCAATCAGCTGCTAAAGCCTTATCCAAATTAACCAGCTCAAGTGGGTTTTTTTTTTTTTTTGTGAAATCCAATAGCAATAGCTTCAATTGAAACCAGAGAATCTAATGTTAATTTTTCTGATTTACTTACTGATATTCTGGCTTTAAAACCACTTACAGGAAAATCTTCCACAATTCAATACAGTGAGAACATGACCTCGATTTACCTATGAAATTTGATTTTAAGAACTTGAAGGATTTTGAAAGTTATTTGGTACAAAAGCAATATCCCAACATGTTCCAATATTATTTCCCAAATTCTTCAAAATGCAGAGATGTTCGGGACGTTGGCAGTTATAATCAAATATATTCCACTTCTAATTTACCACAGAGACAAACTCATTGTTGACAATATTTATGCAGTAAAAATGTTCTCATCGTGAACAATAAATTCTACAGTATAATGATGAGAAAAAGACTTAACATGCACAGAAGGATTGTAATAGGCATTGCAAGCATTTGTGAAATGTATCACATAGCACATGTTTCAGAATATCTATTCATCTATCTATCTATCAATCTCTTTTATTTTATTTTTTATCATCAGTAACCAGTGTAACTTTATATTAATATCAAAAAATCAGCAGAATATGCAGAGTATTATCAAGACAAACAAGAACCCGAATACAGAGTCTCTACTAACTCCACTCTTAGCAAGGGAGTCAGGTGGATCATTTTTTTTCTTGGCACAATGGAGGATGAGGGATTCAACTCTTGTACTAAGTCTCTAATTTCATGAATGAATCTAGCTAATCTCCAAGGACCCATACATAAATATTTCCCCCAACTAATGATCGAAGACGAATCCCCTTCAACAATAGACCCTGATATACCCAGCTTCCTAGGATATCTCAAACCATGGGTCAGTGCTAAAGTTTCTGCCATAGAAGAAATCCACACTCTAATCAGACCTGAATAAGCCCACACTACGTTGCCTTCAGTATTTCCCACCACTCAACCAAAGCACCTCAATCCTGGATTTCCAATACTAGACCCATCAAATTTTAATTTGAAATATCCTCTGGGTGGCAGCTCCCAAACAGCAACAGCACCTGTATTATTTTTAGCCTGTAATGAGTCACATGCCAACCAATCATGGTATATCTCTACAAGCTGAATCCCTGTGAAGCGCTTGGACGCTATCGCCCATTTGGATTACCTCAAGTTTTACGGATTCCACCACCATGATCAGTCTTTTCCTCTTATTATAAAAAATACGATTTCTTTCCATCCATATTTCCCAAAGCATCTCATGGAGTAGACTTTTCCATAGAATCCTACCTCTCATTCGTAAGAACCCACTGCTCCATTGACAAATGAGATCCAAAACATCTGTCGGCATCACCCAATTAACTCCCACAAGGGAAAAGAAGTGACACCATATGGCACTAGCAAACTTGCAATGAATGAATATGTGGCTAACAGATTCCACTTTTTCGATGCACAAGAGATATCTTTGGTGAGATCATCGTATATGGCCTTCTTTGTAACACCATTAGTATTCACCTTATTTAAAGCCACCAGCCACAAGAATGACGAAATCTTATTAGGAACCATCAAGGACCAATTTTTCTTCAAAGGAAAAGAAGTAGACACTGGAGCATTATTGGAAGGATAAGCAAGAGTTCTAAAAGAGGACTTGAGGAGAAAGAACCCAAAGATCTTAAAGACCAAATTAATCTATCAGGGTCAGAGCTAAAAGAAAAACACCCTTAAAAGAGTCTTTGAAAGACTAAAATAGCTCTTTTTCCGTTTATTTCGTTCAAATAAAGCACAATGAAATGGAAGATTCCAAACAATACCTTGAGAAGAAGATATTACATCCGTAATGAAAACATTCTTCTGGGCACAAATTTGAAATAATCTTGGACATGACATATTCAGGGAACTTTCACTCCACTATATATCTATCCAAAATCTTATTTTGTCACCCATGTCTAATCTCTCTCTCTCTCTCTCTCTCTCTCTCTCTCTCACACACACACACACACACATGAAAACAGAAAAAAAGAATAGAAACAAGTGCATGAAAGGAGACTCATACCTATCTTAAGGTTATGCAAATATAATTATATAACAGGTAGGTAGAATCATAAGTACGAAATGAGGCCTAGATCCACCTCTATCTCATAAAAGAGGAAAGAACCAACCTGTTACATGCTTAATTCCATTTCAACCCGTAATATGCACACCTTAACCATACAATTCTTTTGTAGGTTGTGTTACTCATTACTTTCTTGAGCAGTCAGAAGCTGCAACGTCTGCATTGTTTAGTTTTTTTGCTACAATATGCTTTGAGCTGACCCACCACTTGGCCTCTAAGATGGATGGGCATGTTTGCAAATTTAAGTTAGTCAATACAGTACTTATATAACCACACAACAAAATTTAGTAAAGATCATATGTCATTGTCAAATATCTCTCAATCAACTCCAAATAAGACTTACAAGCTGCACGCATAGCACATCAGAGAGGCAAGGGCAGGCTGAATTACCTGGTTCCCCATAGCCATTTGTCATGAAATCTAATAGTTTAATGGGATCTCACCAGTTTGGGAATCCCATAACTTTGCTTCTACGTTTAAACATTTGCTTCATTCTCTGAACACATTCACACTCACACTATGTACATTTCCATGCTAGGGTTCTTCCCCTTTGAGAGCCATTGAAGTTGTGTAATCTCTAGAGTCCACTGCTACAACATAATGGATCAATTGTCCTTACCTGTTTCTTCTCTGGGTTGTCTTCACTAACCTCCCGAACACACTTGAGATGGACCTCGTACCCACACTCGATGCACTGATAGGCCCACCCAGAGCCCTGTTCGTCACACTCACAACAGATGAAAGGGCCTCCTCCAGAGCTTGCAGAGACCAAAGTCAGTATATGGCGGTGGCCAACATGTTGGAAAGATCTTGGATAGGTTTTAGCTTCATCATCCAGCCTTTCTTGGAGCAATAAAAGATGTGATTCAGTAAATGGGTAGGCCATCTCCAGGTGTAAGTTAATGAGATTCCTTCCTTCTCTTGTCACCGTCTTTCCATCAGGACCAATAATGACAAGGGAGGGAATTCCTTGAACATTAAAGTACCTCAATAATGCTTTTGTAACCTTGTCCCCGTAAGGTAAAGCAAGCCATGGCATGGATCGGTAGCATTCCAAGTACCCTGCTTCATCTCGGTCAATTGATATGAACACTATCTCAAAGTCCTCTTTCTTTTCTCTTACGTTGTTATACACGGCAGCCAATCTTGGTGTGAATTTTTCACAGGGGAGACACCGTAAAGCCGAGAAGTACAATCCAACTGTTTTCCCTACCAAAGTAGAAATGGGTACCTGCAACTTATAGTTAGAGTTAGTATCCTATGCCTAGCAAAGTGAAATGTGTTTCTGCTCCAAGTTGTGGTACCCACCTGTTCATTTTGGTTCAGCACATAGTGTCTAGTCTCGGATGAAAGGAGCTTCTCCAGTGTTTGGGATGCATGATTTGCTTTCTCTTCAGCTTCCAACTCTGCAATCCTCTCAGGAGTAAAAGGGAAAGCTTGGACCCCATATTGATAGACAAGCTCAACACCTTCAGTTTGGACTGGTTTTCCACATGGGTCAAGTATGATTAAGGAAGGAATTCCTTCAATTTGAAATCTTTGAGTCAGGCTCTTCTTAGATTGTAGATCAGAAAATGGTACAGCAAGCCAAGGCATGGTTCCATAGAACCTGTTAAAGGAGCACTGATCTTCATCAGATGACACAAACACGATTTCGAACTCAGCACCCTGTTCCTTCAGCTGGTTGTAAATGTTGGCTAAGATTGGGGTGAAACTCTGACACTGAGAATACCAGTTTGCGGAGAAATACAACCCTATTGTTTTTCCTTCTAACTCATCAACTTTCACCTGCAAGGTTGTTCCGAATTTTCCATTAGTTATGGTATATATTGATTTCTAATTGATCTAAGCTTAACACTAATAAAAACATGAAAGTACTAAAAATGAATGTTGGTTGCTAGACAGAAGTGAATCAGCAATATGCGTAAGTGTTTTGTGTCAGAGGTGGGGAAAAAGATTGTGTTCATGAGAGCAAACCATAATGGTCACTCAACATGCAATGATTTGGATTGTTCGATTGTGATGCAGGTACTATTGAGAGGAGGATTTTGAAGCAACAGAGAAATAGACAAACCATGGGGATGAATTGAGAATAAAAAGATGATGACTTATAGTTTATAATTTTTTATCTTCTTTTTTTTTGGACAGATAAAAGAAGCAGCTTTATTCCAAGGGAAAGCAAAGAAACAAATAAAGGCAATCACTGGGAAAGTAATTCGAGCAAAACAAACAGAAAAACAAAATGAAGACCTCCCAACTAACAACGACCCAACACCACACCAAGAAAGGAAAGACTAACAAAAATTACAATGAATAAGCGCAGCCCAGACCATACACCAGTCAGCCTCATCAAAGGAAGGGGAAATAGAGATTCGTTCCCAAAGAGTCTCAAGGACACACACAACAAGGCACTCTTGATAGGAGGAACTGCCAAATTAATTGGGGCATACCATCAACTCCCCAAACCCGCAACCCAAAATAAGATCTTTTAGAAAATTAGAAAATACACAAGCTATATTGAGATGAGAAAGGAAGAACACCCAAATCTCCCTCACCAAATGGAAATGGGTAAAGAGGTGGTCAACCGATTCCGCAATTCAAATCACTCAAACACAACCCACATCTATTAGCCAAGTTCCACCCTCTACTTTTCAGATGATTGAGAG
>JAOXJP010123853.1:0-13779 GCA_025762735.1 Platanus orientalis | reverse complement strand
CTTCTATATAAACCAACATGCCACCCAAATTTGGCACTCTTTCACTCATACATGCAAATATTAAGTCTACAAGCCCTATTGCTTTCAAGTTCAAGTCAAGTTAAAAAATATTCCTTTTTCTCCAACTTCTCCAAATCTACAAACAAGTAAGCTTCTCTCTTTTACAAGGATGCAAGTCATTGTACCTCTGCAAATCCCTTTCAAGAAGACAATAAAGGAGCTTGAATCTTGAACTATGATGCCCATGGCTAGGTAAGATTGATTATAAAGGCTTGATCTTGAGCTTAGAAGATATTTTGTAAATTTAAGAGTTGAATAAAAGAGTCAAAATTTCATCATCTTCTTCTTTATCTTCTCTTTTCTTTTATATTTTATGCAAATTTTGCTTGATTTACAAATTGAGTAAGAAGAAGTTAATCAAAGGTTTGTTGTCTAAAATAGTGGTAATTAACAAGCTTCCTTAAAAAAAAAACTTGGAATAATAGCCCCCTACTAAAATAATGAACCATCCCTTGAAGAGTTAGGTAATTTGAATATCAAGTTTCAATCCTCTGTTTAGAGCAACGAAATATGGTATTACATATTTCTGGCGCACCTAGTAAAAAAAACTTTCCTCTCATCCTTCTCCTTGTTCCGTTGTACTAATGGGTGTCTTACTTCCTTTTAAGATTCCCAACAGCAAAGTTGCAACCATAGAAGCCTCTCTTGGTGCCCCACAAGGTTGTTCAGCTATGACATTGTTAGCACCAAAGAGATGGGTTGAGGCTCTCATCTCCCCACTATCCAATGTGGCAACAATGACCCACCTCCTAATAGAAAGATTATCCCTGTTAGAGTGGTCACATGAAACTCTGGGAGCCTGCCCCTTTGGAGGTATCACCTTGCTCCACAAGTTGTTACCACAGTGATGCCAATATCTATTAAGGATAGTGCACCTGCAACACATGAGACAACCACTCATAGGAGTGTAACTCTCACCATACCCCTCTTAGTTTCAACTGAAACAGGGGGATAGGCTACCCAAATTGTTACAAGAAATCTAAAAGTGAGTGGGTGGTCAAACCTGGGCTAACTCCTGAAGGAGACTTCCCTTGGATTAAGAAAATTCACAAAATTATGATTCACCCACACCTGAGGTTGCCTAGTCACATCAGCAAGTCACTGCAAGAACTCCACAGTTGCAGCATGTCACGATCACAACCGTCAACAAGCAGTCACATCACATGAGTACTCAATCGTGGCTCCAAGCCTAGTCTCGCCCAACTAAGCTAGAGCGCAATCACAAGCAGTCATGGCTCCCCTCCTAGTCACAGCCACAGGCTTAGTGTAGCACCAAGTTTAGTTGCAGCTCCCTGCCTAGTTGTAGACTCTAGTTTGTGCCACCATAATCGGTATTCCTAAAGTGTTGAAATAGGACTTGAAAGAGACTAGGATCACCCCTACAAAGGACCAAAAGAATAAGAGGATTAAAAAGAATAAATTAAAGAAATTTAGTTATAATAAAATTAAACATAAGAATTTAAATCATAATAAACTCACCCTTGCTAAGAAAAAGTTTCGTAAAGAACAAGAGATGGAGGTATACACAATTGAGACCCTCCACGCTTTACATTGCCAACATTTGGCTCAAGCGAGGGTCGATTTTAGGGACTCCATCCTAATGACCCAGTTCAAACCTCTTTCAGATAAGAACCTGGAAGATTAAACATATTTGTCAATAAACACTTCAAATATGATGGAATCCCAATATAGTCCCACTACAGGCAATGATTCAGACATTAAGAAAAAGAGGAATGTCGCCCAAAGGAGACGAGGTAAACTTCAAAAAGCCTCATACACCCAGCAAAAGATTGGGGGCATGTCATTAAGTGCTTTGCCACCTTGGGTATATCCTCAAAGATCGGATCCATCCCTACCCTACCATGTCAAAAGGAAAACAGGCTATACATCTTACGTTGGAAAAAAAATGAAAGATCTTCGAACTTGCATGCACATCCTGAGCTATAGTGATGACAGCAAGGGTAAAGAAAGGGGCTTCCTCTAAAGAAACCCGAAGGCCATCTTCAACTCAACCCTTAACTATTAATCCAACTGACATGATGTTTCGAAGCCAATCAACAAGTAACCTTGGGTTCCCAAGGCAATCCACAGGTGATTCTCCCATCTTTGGCAGACTAGTATACCCCTTGAGGTGGAAGGAAACATTGGCACATCTCAAAACCCACAATTACTTAGTGGGATGGCAACTGTAAACACTACATCTACTGCCCCACTTCCTCATAATACACTTGATGGTGAAACTAATGCAACACTCTAGCAATAAATAGATTCACAAGATAAAAACTCTCTATCAAAGAGGACCTAGGTCAAAACTCAAGTGACCATGAAGAAGAACCCTTAAGTAATAAAGAGCTCTTAGAAAAGTTAAAGGAATGTGATTGTACGGGTGTCAATGGTTGAATACGAATCAAATATAGGCATATTTGTATTTGTATTTGTTTATTTAATAAAATATTGGATTGAATTTGAATATTTTGCAAATATTTACAAAAACAATAAGGACCTAAGAATTATACAGGTAGAAGACAATTGATAAATCGATGAGAGAATGGGGAACTGGTTACTATTAGCTTTCTTTCATTCAAATTGGGAATGAGAGATGAGAAATGGGTTAAGGTTAAGGTTATAGTATTCATATGTTGTATTCTACATAACATGTCCTACATTAATATTATACTATAAATATTAATTATATATTAACTTCAACGAATATGAATATTTAGTCACATAATCGAATCGAATATAGATGCATCCAAATAAAATATTAGCGGATCAAATATGGATAATAATCGGATAGTTAACAACTTTAGAAGCATGTATGGATAAAATAAATTCAAGCATAAACTTCCTGCTTAGTCAATAGGTGACCATGGGGCATGGGCAACCCCTTTTACCTCAGTAAGGCAAGGGCAGGACCCCCCCCCGAGAAACAGATAGACAGGAACCAGGATTGGAGCACCCCCTCAATACACTCCAAACTACATTACGGTGTCTATGCTAGGGACATTCCCTTCTTATGGTTGCAACCCGAGTACTTCAGCACCAAAAGGACCCCCACCATAACGACATGATCTTCTCGGGCCCACATAGTATAAAAAAGACCACAACAAACGGCAACGACTGTGGTTTAAATCCAATAAAATAAAACTTCAGAAAACACAAAATGTTTGTAAAAAAATGTTTGAGACATTCGCAAGAAAGACGAGAGAAGAAAGTGAGAATAAGAGAGAAAGATGGTTTCTTGAGTGTGTTTTAATGTGAGACACCCCTTTATAGATTGTGTAAAGACACTTTTAGATGTGTTTGCAAACATCTTAGACACCCTTTAACACGAAAAATTGTATATTGATGTATGCAGACACCTTTGCACATTTCCCTATGAAACCACGAGTTTCTACAATAGTTATATTTTCATGATCTTGGCATTTCAATCGATCCTGTTATGATTGATTCAAATTTCTTATTGGATCGATCAAGTAGTGAAATGAATGAACTCTAATAAATTTGATCGATCAAGGACTCTTTGATCAATCGATTGAATGTATTAAAGATTCAATATTTTGAATCTTCAATTCAACAATCCCCCATAGATTTAAAATATTTAAAACAATTCAATTTGGATTTGAACTAGTAAAAATTGAAATTAGTGATTCAGGTGTCTTTTGGACTTTGAACCAATACTTAAGATATAGGTTAGGGTTTATTAGAACCTGGTAGAATAACTCTTTTGAACCATTATTCATTTATGTAAACATGCTAATCTATTACCCACATTTAATTTTCTTAAACGACAATTTCATTCTATACGGTTTGATACATTTTGGCATTGCATCATTCCTGATTTTCATGAATGCTCTAGTGAACTTATTCTCACAGGAAATGGTCCCATTTTCATACTCACATAGGTTAATTCATCAGGGTTGAACTGTAACTAATCACACCACTCGTAGACTATGAATTCATTAAGAGTTTAATTACTCAACCCTCACTAATGTTGTAGTTTATGCACTATCTACACCATAGGGAGGGATTAATAGCTTAAGTTATCTTTTGATAATTCTCTATAAGTTATACAACTTATTATTACCCATTTGAACCTATTTCACGAGATCTTTAATCACATAAATTGGGTTACCATCACATTTAACTCACGTTATGGCTATTAGTCTCATCCCCCTCAATGTATCTCTCACCACTTTTCTATCAAGTGGTTTTGTCAGAGGATCAGGTAAATTCCTTTCAGACCTTACAAAATTTAGTGGTATAATATCACTAATTAACATTCTTCTCACAATGTTATGCCTTAGACGTATATGTTTATTTTTTTCATTATATGTATTGTTTTTTAGCTTTAGCTAGCTATAGCCATTTGGTTATCACAAAGTATTGACACTGATTAAACTAGTCCATTCCATAATAAAATTTGTTAAGTGATTTCTAAGCCTCAGCTTTAATTCTTGCCTTCTTCAAGGCAATAAACTCAGCTTCCACTATTGAATGTGCTTCATAAGTCTACATGGTTGATTTCTAAGAGATTGCACATCCCCCAAGAGTGAAAACATATCCACTCATTGATTTGGTATTTATTGCATCGGATATCCAATTTGCATTAAGTATCCTTCCAAAACTGGAGGTATACCATTATAGCATAAGCTATAGTCAATTGTACCCTTTAATATTTAAACAATCTGATTATTGCAAACCAATGAGTATTATTTGGATTATGAGTGTCTCCAGTCAATATACCCACAACATATGTCATGTCTGGTCTAGTATGGTTTGACAAATATGTCAAACTATCTATTGCTTTAACATACTCTATTTAGGCTACCACCCACATTTTTCCTTAAGTGCATACTAGAATCATATGGTGTTGACATTGGACTATAATCAAAGTGTCCAAATTTTCTCTACACTAAACTTTTTAGGATTTTGATTCCTAATATTGCATCTGCCTTACCTAAATATTTCATATCACATTTTGATGAAAGAAATTTGTTGGTAGATTTAACTGATTCTAACCTTGTTCCAAATATTATCATATTGTCTACATAAAGCTAGATGATTACTCCAAAATTTTCAGAGAATTTATTGTATGCACATGTATCTAACTTATTTATTATGTACCCATTTAATGTTAAATTTGTATCAAATTTCTTGTGTTATTGTTTATGTACTTGTTTAAGTCCATACAAAGACTTATGTTCTTGTCCTGCCATTATATAACCTTTAGGTTGTTTCATATAGATTTTTTCCTCTAAATCCCCATTTAGAAATGGCAGCACCTAATTTTGGCCCAGGGTCTAGAGGTTTCTTTTGATGGGCAGCACTAACTCTCTAGAATTGATCTTAGGCATCATAGAAAACCAAGGTGGTTATATAACCTTCCATTTTTAGGTCATCCCCATTCTTTCCTAATTTGGCACTCTAAACCCCCAAATTTTTCCTAAGATCTTTGTTGGACCCGTTTTTCTCATATTTCTATCTTTCTTTTCAATCTCATTGTTTTCTTAATGATTGTCTCAAGTTTGGTCACATCTACATTAAAAATTATAATTTTACCCATCATTAAAGGTGGACCACCGAATCTCATCTTACAAGCATTGAACAATCAATCGGTGTCACAAATGTGTCTGAAATGGTTCAAAACCCAGAAATAAAGTGTTTGATCAACAAATTCTGTCATATCATGTTTCGACGAATCTTGGTCTTTGATTTATAATCTTTCAAAATCTAATCAAAATACACCCTAAATGATCAATCTAACATCATAGATGCATCTAGAATGTCCCAAAACCTTGAAATAGAGTGTTTGATTGTCAAAATCTATCATATAAAGCTTCGGTGAACCTCAACCCTCGATTTGGAATCTTTTGAGACTTAGGAAAACACATTTTGGATGATCAGTTTAATATCATAGATGTGTTCATAGCATCCCTGTTATTTGAAATGGAGTGTTTGTTCATCAAAATCCGTTGTTTTGAGTTTTGGGTGGATCTTGACCTTCAATTTAGAATCTTTCAAATTCTGAGCAAAATACACATTGGATGGTCAATCAGACATCATAAACATGTTCGGAATGTTGTAAAACCTTAGGGTGCCAATCAGGACTTTCAAATTCCACTCCTAAACCCTTCATCGCACTATATCTAATCATGACCGTTTTATCAAGCACTTTGTTGTTTCAGATCTAAAACTTGGCTCTGCCATAATGATCAGCACCATTGATTTACTTAAAGAAGTGGGTATGATTGAACCTGAAAAATCTAGATCAAAGAAATTCATAATGGGTCCACAAAATGACAGTGTACTACGAAACGCCGAATCAAAAAGCACTCCTCTTTACACGTGGCACAATCTCTATTTTTTTTTTGGTAACTACATGTGTCACAATCCAATATCATTCAATATGTCAACCAATTATTCACAAATCTTAATTAAATATGAAGATCAACTAAAACAAAATTCCAACCATATGTAATAAAAAAATATAAAACCCTCCCTAACTTAATCCCCCACCCACTTTACCATTCCATGAATAGAAAATAAATTGTCAAAGGGTCTCTCTCTCTCTCTCTCTCTCTCTCTCTCTCTCTCTCTCCACCACAACTATCCTATTTTATTTTATTCACCTATTTCATTCCAAAAGGGATCCTATAATCTCTCTCTCTCATTCCCTTATCACTAGTCCCAATATCTTGTGCACCAGCACAACAAATTCGGCGGCCTTCTTCCATTTCTATTTAACAAGAGGAATGAATGAAAAGTGGGGGAACGCTCGGATGCTAAAGAAAAACCCTTAACAACTCCCTCAATTTCTATTCCCTCTATATTCTCTAAGCTCTCACACACCCCATAAAAACCCTACCTCTCTTTCTTTGATGCTGAAAAAAAAAACCACCCTAAGAATCCTACAATCTCACTCTCTAATCCCATTGCTCTACATCATCCCTCTCCTCACCGTCTTGTCTTCATCTCCACAGCCAGCATACTCACTCTCACAATCTCATCTCTCTTTTTCTACTTCAACCACTTCAAGGTCTAACTATTAAATCCCAAATGAAGGTCGTTATCCTAATCTCGAAAAAAGGCTACAATACACGAATGCAACATCACGGAGGTATGATATCCTCCAACTTTTTGAATTATTTATTTATTTTTTGGGTTAGCTTACTTTTATTTCTCTATACTTTTGTATATTCATATAATTTTGTTGTATATTCTTATGCGTTCATGTGTATGAAGCAACTTGATTTCAGCACCTCCATCATGTTTAGTTTAGATATATTATATTGCTTATTGTTTATTTATTTTTTATCATTGTTTATTTTTCTGTATATTCTAATATCATCATACAGGGATGTTCACATATACTTCTCACATCCCATGTATTTTCCTCCATGTTTTTTTTTAAATCTTATCATTAGTTCATGATAGGTGTTTCTATTTTTATTGTTGTGGGTTTGAACCTGATTGAGGAACACAATGATCCCAGCAAATTTTGTTTTTGGAGTTTGCATTCATATCTGTTAGAGTTGGTCCCATTAAAATTGCATGCCGGAATAGTTTCTAGTTGCAAAATCTCATATCCAGGTGTGCCGTATGGTTAGCTACATTTCTCTGTGGAAATAATGTATGGGATGTGACATAGTTCAATGGGATCCATGGAGTTTTCCTCCAATCTCTAAGATTGGTTTCGATCACAACATCTCCAACCAGATCTCTTATATCCTGAATCTATATATCCTAGTCCCCATTGGGCCTTATTCAGGATCTTTGTTTAGAGGGGACTTTACTTCCCGAGAATCATTGATTTGAAAGCCCCTCTTATGACCGCAAGTTTGCTTGTTGCATTCTCTCTATGTTCCCAATCCATCATTTTTTTTCATCAACATCCCCATGAGAAACCCTAACACCATTGAATGGTCCAAAGGTGCAGGTGGTATGCATTGATAAGGTAACCATTTGCACCGGTCCATGGTGATAAAACACCTTTAGGTTCTCTCCATAATGTCACCACTGAAAAATAAAAATCTAATCTATGCCTTTATGCTGATATAGTATCATGGTTTCATAGATCTGAACTGTAGAATGACAATTAAGACTCATAGCACAGCCACCAACATATGGAGGTGGTCATACTCAAATGTTGGGTTAACTCAAGATGGACAGCTTAGATTCGTTGCATTTTCCATGCTAACTAATGTTCTATGGTTGTCTCATGGTTGGCCCTTATTTGTCGAATGCTCCAAATTCTAACTGCTTGATTGGCGGCTTGCTAGTTTACAATTCATGGTGATTATTCCTTGTTGAACTAATTTGTGTGGTTATTGCAAGAGAGAAATGGCTTAAGGTATGTTTTCTAGGATTTATTTTTTTATTTTTTATTTTCATTGCATAACGTGTAAAGTAGATGGTTATTTTGTTAATTAAACTTTGAAAACATGTTTTATATACATATTCACACACATGCACTAATTGGTAGGTCAAATCACCCGCAAATGCATGTCTCTGTTTCCAAAAATAAAACAAGTCCGTACATACTCCAGATATAGAAAATAGACCCCAAAGTCAAACCGGTTTAAGTAGGTAACCGCATATGCAGGTGGACCAGGGTGCCTAACACTTTCCCTGATCTATAATCGAACCGTTTACCCCAAAGCCTCTATGTAGACCTACCAAAATGGAGTCAAATATTTCAAATATCAATTTTTAAAATGAAAATATTTTGTTTTTAAAAATAGATGTCCAATCACATCTTAAAAAGGACTAGTGGCGACTCCAAACCATCGTGGGTTAGGCCCATGATGAGTGGACCACTTTTCTAAGAGGCCCACCCGTCATGCAAAAACTGAGGCCCACATATGTTTTGGTATCCAATTGATGTATAATAAACTTATAGATTACAACAATTGCAAACAATACTCTTATTGTTATTATTCTCGCAATAGAAACATATGTGTCAAAATAGTTGACATCTTCTTCCTATCCACATCTTAATGCTACTAATATAGTCTTAAACTTGTCTAATGTTTCATCTAGTTTTAATTTCTTTATAAATACTCATTTATAGTCTATGGGTTCTGTCACTTTAGGCAATTCCACAATATCCCAAGTATGATTGGTCATAGACTCTAACTTGCTATCTATTGTCTTTTTCTAAAATATTGCATCTAGTAATCTCATGGCTTATTTGTAATTCTTAGGGATAATTATCAACAAGATAGATAAAATAATCATCTTCTGAGTGAGTTTCATTTCTAATTCTTTTACTACGTTGAACCTTAGGAACATCCTCATATTTTTTTCTACCATTTTCTTTTCTTTGCTCCTATTTTCTATAATTCTAGACAATCTATCTTTCATTGGAAATATATCTTCAAAGAATTCAAAAAATTTTACCTCAATTATTTTATTTGGTTCTAATATGTTATTTTTTTATTTTATAACCAAAAATCTGTATGCAACACTATATTTTGCATTCCCTATAAATACACAATCTGAAGTTTTTTATCTTAATTTTCTTTTCTTAGGTTTAGGTAGACCTACTTTGGCTAAACATCCACACACTTTTAAATATCTAAGATTGGGTGCATGTTGTTTCCATAACTCATATGGGATTTTACCAGATTTCCTATGTAAGACTCTATTTTGTATGACAAGCAGATAATATTCCATCCCCCCACATATTCATAGGTAACCTTGAACTAACCATTAAAGCATTCATCATTTCTTTAAAGAAATTATTTTTCCTTTTTGCTACTCCATTTGATTCAAGAGTATATGATGTAATAGTTTCATGTATTATACCACTACTTTCACAGTAATTTCTCAATGAGGTTGAGTCATACTCACTTCCCCTATCAGTTATCAATCTTTTGATTTTTTTTATCTAACTAATTTTCTACTTTAGCTTTATATTTGATGAATGCTTCTTCAGCTTCATCTTTTGTTTTCAAAATGTAAAAATTTTGTGAACCTAGAGTCGTCATCTAAAAATATTATATAATAATATTTTCTCATCTAGTCATAGTACTTTTAAGATCTCTTAAGTCACTATGAATTAATTATAAAAGTTCACTTTTCCTTTCAACCGATTTATGCATTTTCTCAGTAAATTTAGATTCAACACAAATTTCACATTTATTTAGTTCGTTATTGTTTAGATTAGGAATTAACTCAACTTGTCTTAATTCATTGATATAGGATTGGTTTATATGTCCTAATCCACCATACCACAAATCTATAGAATCAACTAAATAAGCAAAGGAAGAATTAGATTTTATTATTTTTGAAATATTAAATATATAAAACCTAGAGGTACAATATCATTTTCCAAGAAATACATTATTTTTTGTATGAATTATTTTTACAGACTCAAGCATTAACTTAGTTCCCACTTTCCTAAGTAGGCTTCTTAACACAAGACTACGGCATATGTCCTTCACGAATAGCACATCGTTCAAAGCTAAGATCATTCCAGAGCTAAGCTTGAGAAGCATTTTCCCTTTGCCAATAATGAGTAAAGTTCTTGAGTCTCCCAAATACACTACTTCTCCATCACTTGTTGAAGTATAGGTAGTGTGAAAACACTCTTATTGCTATAAATGTGCCTGGTAACCCTAGTATCTACCATACAATCCTTTACATTGTTGACAATATCGACATCCATGACAATAGACGATATAGTATCCATCTCGGTCAAGTTCACCTTGCTCTTCACAGCCTTTTTTTGTTCTTTTGATGTTTACAAAACACAACTTTATGTCCTATTTTTCTACACACAAAACATTCATAGTTAAATTATTATTTTATCACTTTTGGTTTTCTTAAATTTATTTTGTTTTTTATTATAAGGTTTCTTAAACCTTCCAAAAAATTTCTTTTTGATATTTTCTCCAGATTTTTCAACCAAATTAGCTTTTTCTATTGTGGCTTGATCTCTATTTGTTTGTTCCATCCTTATACTAATGATTATTTCTTTAAGACTTCTATCTTTTCTCTTTTATTTTATATTATTTTTGTAATCCTTCAATGATGATGGAAACTTCTCAACTAATGACGTAGCCACAAATAATTTGGGTAAAGCCATATTTTCTATGGTCATGCCATTAACCATTAATTCAAAATCATCTAATTGAGAAATCATCAGTTTATCTTCTATCATTTTAAAATCTAGACTTTTTCCAATAGTATATTTTTTAGTTGCTACACTTTCAATTATATATTTTTTAATTAAGCTACTCTAGATTTCACTAGCAATCTCTAATTTACATTTTACATCATCTAAAGTACCAGTCATGGCACTCAAAATTGCATGTCTACAAATTTTGTTTTCATTTTCTCAAACTTGATTAGAATGGGACTTTGCGGGTTCATATTATTCCTAAATTTCTTCAGGCTTTGGCTTGGTTAGAATGAATGTTAACCCAACCATTTAGAGGACCCTTTCTTCCCATTTCTTGAAGTGAGAACCATTAAATGGTTTTATTTTACTCACATCGGGAATAGGGAAGTCCGTCATAACTAATGTCTAACAACTAAATACCATTAAGATTGTTGTAAACAATAATACTAAACAAAGAAACTTCAATAAAATATAAAAGTAGTGAATCTAACTAATTCACTACTTCATAATGTAATTGAAGAGAATTAATAATCTTACTACATAGAAAATTCTCCTAAAAGTAACAAATGAAATTTAATTGGAAAGAACTTATCAATTTGTGCCAAGGCCTACCCATGGGCATTATTCTGAGTTGTGTGAACCCTGATAAATTTGATCAATCGAGACTCGTCAATTGATCGAAGTTCAATCGATCAAATGTATTAAAGATTCAATATTTTGAATCTTCAATACAAGAAGTTGAACACCTTGACCTTATATAGTATAACACTAGACCTGACAACAATGCTTTTGATTGTAACTAATATGGAAAAGAGAGAAGCTTGCGCTCGATCTGACATTATTGTAAGGCTAATTAAGTTTTGGATTGTTGTAGCTCGGATTGGACTTAATTTGGAAGATCTCAACACAAGTTAAAATTGTCTTGGACGATCTATTTCCAACACGACTTCTCTTGTTGTATCCATTAGGGAGGCCACCACTTAGAAACCAAACTCCTAAATAGACCGCAAAACTTTTAAGGTTAGATCAAAAAACCAAATGACGAGGATAAATACGATATATATATATATATATATATATATATATATATATATAAACTTAAAGAAAACAAGAAAACTAAGGGATCAACTGATGAAGACATCAGAGTACCTTATCGACCATACCAGCAACATAGGAGGGTAGAGCCTAAATTGTTGTGGTTTGAGTAGTTTGGAGTTGTGTGAGACCCACACATCAACGTGCATGGGGTCTACTCGATAACATATTTGGAAGTTGTATAGTTAGGATTGTTTAGTTTATTTTTATGTTTTATTTAAGACCTTTAAATGTTATTTTGTTATAATGTTACTTTAATTTATGTGGGAGGGACATGGTAAAACATTTGGGTTTTTGTTTTTGGGCAAAATTGTAAAAGGGAGTAGGGGGCGTCTCTATCAGGTGTAACTCAATTCTTTCTTTAATTTTCAATAAAGAATTTTGAGACTTATACTTCTATTGCTAAACTATCCATCCAGTGATTTGGAGATTTTGGAATCTTTCAAGATTGGTACAAGCTTGGCGAGAGGCCAAGGCAATCAAGCATCTTTACGGACGATTACAAAGACTACTTTACCATTTTTTTCTTATTTTAGTAGGCATGTTACTTTGCTTTATAAACTTTTTTTTTATTTTTTGCCTCCTTTCTAAGCTAATATGTCATTGGGGGTGTTGGACGATGACTGCATAGAGAGGTTCAAGAGAGAAAGATGGGTTTCGGTGATGTATTCAACTCAGTCACCGACAAAATCAGGCAAAACACTCCCGATCTAGCAAGCCATGTCAAGAACACGTTCCGGAGTTCTTATGGCCTTGGTTGTGCCGCCGTCACTAAGATCGATAATGTCGTAAGAGGTGACAGGTCTGAAAAGCTGATGAAGGAATACTTGCCGGGTCCTGAAAGCCGGGAGAAGATCGGACTCCATATGTTGAACCTCATCGACAGTCCTGTGGGCATAGAGGCGCTAAAACTCATCCCAGGTCCATTTTCCTCTCTTTGCTGTTTGAACTGCAACTGCATGCATGTTAGGATTGTTTTATGCCATTATGTGCCTGTAACTAAGGAAGGAGATTTATTAAATTTGAAATTTTACGTTGCAAATCTTGTTGATCGTCTGATGGGGTGGTATTTTTTTTCTGGATTATTGATTTGGCAATCCAGAAAGTAGTTATTTTGATAGTGTTCTTCATATTTTGTCTTAGAAAACATTTGAAAAAAAAAAAAAATAAAACAAACTTAAAAACTGTTGGGAAAGTGTCTCGAATTCAACCCTAATACAATCCGGGTGTACGAGAATAGGGAAAGGATCATGTCCTGTCTGCTTATATGTGTCCTGTTTGGACCCGTGCACAACTAAAGTGCACGGTTTGGCAAAATGGCTATGCATAGGTTGTGCACATTTTTTTATGCCAAACCGTACACTTAGTTGTGGACAGGTCCAAACAGGTGGAAAAGATTATATACGGAAGGATTTCCGTATGTATTAGGATGGTATTAGGAGGTGGACACATCAGTGCTAGAAAGTGATAAGCACCCCCCAAAAAGTGAAAGTCAC
>JAOXJP010123831.1:0-13779 GCA_025762735.1 Platanus orientalis | reverse complement strand
GTGAAAGATAAGGCAAATCAGCTTGCAAAAAGGAGCATCCACATTCAGTATTTACTGATACATCAACCTACATGAGGTAATCTATATCTATTTTATATCATTTCATTGTTTGATTCCCTTTCACTGGAAATACCGGAAGGCGTTTAGCACTTTTCGGAAACATAGAGTGTCGGTTAGCTTGCATTACAAGTAGAAAGGGTTTTGTGTGAATTTTACCTAGATTATATGTATTTCAATCTGAATAAAATTATGAAAAGCTCTGAGATTGAGCTTTAAGAGTGGACGTAGGCCTAAGTGCCGAACCACTATAAATCTCTATGTTGTGGTTGTGTACATTTGTTCTCCATTGTGTTCTTATGATTGATGCTCTTGTGTTTATTCTACGTATTATCAAATCAGGAGTAAATCAATATAATTGATAAAGAATTAAATTAATCAATCTTAGGGAATTTATTAGCCCTGCTCCTGCTCTGCTATAAGTAACAATATAGTGCATGATGGAGCCCCGTGGTCTATGATAAATTCATAGAAAAGTAATTTGCTTAATTAAAAGAATTGTCGTTGCTTATTAATTAAAAGAAAATTAAGTAAATTACATTGGGGTTGAATAAATTATTTAAAAAGAATAAGTTGTTTAAAAGAATTTTTAAATATTTTATAAAGATCCTATTTAGCCCCCTCTAGGATAGAATTTCAACTTTTTCCCTTTAGGGTAACAGATCTCCAAGTTATTTTTGAGAGAGCTAAGAGGCGTATTATTTTGGGAGCCCTCCTCATTATGTAAACCTCCATTGCTTACAAATTATTAGACTTTAGTAGCTAGTATTCTACACTTCTCTCTCTCATTTTTTCTCTCCTATTGAGCATCACTACTATTATTGAGGAGAGGTTGTGGTGAGTACTCTCCCAAGAGGAACTCACATTTGGCTGAGCTCAAGGAGCACTAGAGCCATGTACTTGGAGCTTGTGGGTAGCTAAGGCATACTAGCTCATCAAGGAGCATACCACATTTGAGAAACTACCAACATCAACCATATTGTGGTAATATTTTCTTATT
This sequence comes from Platanus orientalis, assembly GCA_025762735.1. Classification (NCBI taxonomy): domain Eukaryota; kingdom Viridiplantae; phylum Streptophyta; class Magnoliopsida; order Proteales; family Platanaceae; genus Platanus; species Platanus orientalis. Next base: position 12,722 of record JAOXJP010123831.1, on the reverse strand, counting down.
TTTTCATTCATTTGCATTCATACTCATTATTATTATTGATTTGCTTCCACCAGAGACACTGGAAGCTTGAGTACCTCCGTTAGAGACACCAGAAGTAGTACACACTCGCCGGAGATACCGAGTGTTATTGTTTAGCTAGCCATTGAGCAAGTAGTTAGATTTGTTTATTGACCTAGGTTGTAATATTACCTAAATGAAATATACCTAAGCTCGGTAGTGAGCTTTAGAAGAGTGGATGTAGGACCAAGTGCCGAACCACTATAAATCTTATGTTGCGGTTGTGATTGTGTGATTGCTTGTCTCTCCATCTTTATACTCTATATTACTCTTACTTAGCATATGTTTGATATTATTCTTAAGTAGTTACATTGAAGTACACACTCACTTAATTGAGCTAAGTGAAAAAGAAATTAAATAACATCCACAAGGTAATTTAAAAAAAGGGTAAATTAATTGAGAAATCCTATTCACCCCCTCTAGGATTACTTTAGTGTCATTTCACATTGGATTAAGCTCTTTAGTAAGGATATCTTGCATACTATAGATGATGTGATGTAAATCCCTCTTTGATCTTTGGAGTTTATATGTAAAATCTTTTGAAATCTCTAGAATGCTTGGAAGTCTTGATCCAACCCTTTGGACTTTAGATTGAAGTTTCTTTGGTAAGAAAGCTTGCTTACTATGAATTTGATTATGTAAATCCTCTTTGATCTTCGTGGAATCTCTTTGGAATCTTTAAAAGTATGTGAAAACCTATGCTCTAAGCCATTAAACCCTATGAGCCCTAGGAGCTAAGCTTCTCTACTAAGTATGTCTTGCTTTCTATAGGTGATTTAAGGTGAACCCCTCTTGTGATTCCAGATTATGTGATGCTACGCATGGAATTCTCTGAGATAGTTGAAATAATTTGAATTCAAATCCTTGAAACATGTCAGATCTATGGTTTTCACCTTGTTTAGTAAGTTTACATGTTCCTTATGCTTGGGATGACTTTTTCCTTATTGGAATCTCTAAAAATTCTGTAGACTTATGCTTGAGACCATAGGATCTTGCTTGTTCTTTAGATCTACACCTATTTTGTGAAAGAGTATTGATCCTAGACTTTGTGTGAGCTGATCTCCTTCAAGGAATCTTTTAGAACATGTGAAATTTGAACTTTCCCATATAAATATTTGAAAATCAGTGTGAAGTGGTGAATCTTTCAAGATCTATTCTATTTGTGATTAAGTTGAAAGGTAATCATGCCTTCACTTTTGTTTGTAACACTAGACGCAACATTGGTTGATCTCTATGATTTGATTCATTGTAATACATGTGAAAATTTTGAATTTCTGTGAAAATATATTAAACCCATTGAATCTATTAAACTCTATGCCACCTATGCGATTATGTAAACTAGGTAAACCTTCGATTCCCATTACACGTTTGAATCATTAACTCTATAAGACATCTTAGTGAATCATTATGACTTTAAACTTATGAATATCAAATTGTACACTTGTAAATATAATATGCTGTAAATTGTTAGAGTCTAAGAGGTTTTTAGGTTCAAGCATCATGAAGATCATCATTAAGTGCCAAAAAAGCCTCAAGAGGATAATCCAGGATTCGCCAAATCATCCCGAAGGACTCACATATTACTCCAAGTTCTCATAAGGTAAATCAGGTAATCTAAAGTAGTTTAGTTGAATCAAGTATTTAAGGAAGGGTTCTAAAGGTTTTAGAACCTTCCTGGACCATGGAGGGACGATTCGAAGACCTTTATAGCATTTCCAAGTCTTTAGAAGGCAATACAAGGGATTTAGATCGATCCACTTTGATCCAAATTATTTAGATCAATCCAAACTTATTTGGATCAATCCAGGATCGATCCGGGATTGAACCAAAAACTATCGGGTTGTAGATTCTGAATTTTTTTTCACTTGGATCAATCTAAAGTATCAGAAACATTGTATAATTGTCTAAACTTTGAAAAATAGTTTCTAGTCAATGGCTAATATCATTTGACCATTTGGGAATGTTCTTATGTAATGGACATGAATCATTTTCATCCAATATATAAGAAAATGAACTCAAATGAGCAAGGTAATGGTCACGAACTAAAATCAAACTCTCTTGCTCTTGATTTGAAAATTTTATGAGAGATTCAACTCTCTATTCTATTGGAAATCTCTCTAACCCTAGATAGGAAAATCTATACCCATTTAACCATTTCTAGCCTCCTCTCTACATTGATAAGGCAAATCTTTAAGAGGTAGGAACCAAGGGTTGTCTAAGACAAATCATTGTGAAGAAGAGTGTGGGCTTGATAGTCACATTATGCTCAAGGAGGAGCAACCCATCAAGATTAGATCTCTAGCTTGAAGAGTTAACCAAAAGGCATTGGGAAACTATAGTCACATCTTGCTCAAGGAGGGCTTACATTGGGGAACTATAGTCACATCTTACTCAAGGAGGAGAAAGCCCAACTTTTGTACAAGGCAACATCAACCTTCAAGAAGTAAACACTTGCCTTTACTTTTTATTAAAGTATTGAGACCACTCCTGCCAGAGACACAGGAAAAATTGGTACTACCGCCAGAGACACCGATAGTGTAGACCTATAGCTCTTCCGTCGGAGACACTGGAAGAGTAGACTATAGACCACACCTACCACAAACACCGTGTGTAGCTTGCTTGGCAAGTAGATTAGACTTTTTGTGAATTGTTGCATTGATTGTAATACTATCAATCTTACTAAAATTGTTTAGCTCGGTCATGAGCTTTTGAGAGTGGATGTAGGCTGTTGTGCTGAACCACTATACATCTTGTGTATGTGTGCTTGCTTGTGGTTTATCTATACATTCTTTACTTATATTGTCAAGCATTACACTTAGTGTTTCAATCTCACATGAAATAGAATTGAACATATTCATATTCAAAAGCATAATTCAAATATAATAAAATATCGAGATCAATTTAATCAATTAAACAAAAATTGAATTTGGGGTAATCGAAAAGGAATTTTTAAAATATCCTATTCACCCCCTCTAGGATTCATACATCAGAATTTCAATTGGTATCAAAGCAAGGCCGCTCATAAATGGTCTAACCACCAGAGTGGAAAGATCAAAATTCATATAGTAAAAAACACAAAATGGCAAACTCAGAAGAAGCATACTCAACTAGGAAACCCCCATTCTTTGATTGGAATAATTATCCATATTAAAAAATTCGTATGAGTACCTATCTTCAAGCTATGGACTTATTCGTGTGGCTGACAATCCAACAAAGTTGGACAAGACCAACAACACCAGAAAAAGATTGGGATGAAACCCAAAAGAAAGTCCACACCACCAATTACAAGGCATTGAATGTCATCTTTTGTGCAGTTAGCCAAAATGAATTTAGAAGAATTTGCTCTATCACCGTGGCCAAAGAAGCATGGGATTTACTTAAGGTAACCCATAAGGGAACTAGTGCGGTTAAAAAATCAAAATTTCAAATGCTAACTACTAGGTTTGAAGAACTTAGGATGGAAAAAGATGAACAATTTATTGATTTTATACGAAGTTACAAGACCTTGTGAACTCCAAAGCAGGTCTTGGAGATCCTCTCAAATCGGAAGCCATAGTTAGAAAAATACTTAGGTCACTTCTAGAGAGATTTAGACCAAAGGTTACCGTAATAGAGGAGAACAAAGATATAGAGAAACTAGTAGAGGAGGAACTAGTAGGGTCTATACAAACCTTCGAAGTGACACTTACACCAAGTGCTAAAAAGAAGGGAATTGCTCTAAAGGTAGAAGAGCTATCAAGCCTGAAAGAGAATTGCGATGATGAAGTTGCCTTCATCAAAAAAGGCATTTGAAAATTTTACAAGAAAAAGCCAAAAATTTTAGGAGAAAATTTCCATCCAAGAAAGCCAAGAACTCTTATAGAAAAAGGAAGTCCCTATAGAAGAAGTCATTTGCTATGAATGCAAAAGGCAAGGTCATTATACTTCCGATTGTGCTAATAAGAAATATTAATCTAAAGGAGAAAACAAAAAGGCAATGACAACCACTTGGGATAATGACACTGATGACGAGGAAGAAGAGTCATCTAACAATGAGGAAGAATCTTCAAAAAGAACTGTTGCGTTTGTAGCTTTCACCAATGATTCGGATGAAGAATCCAGTGGTGAAAGTGAAAGTGAAGAAAGTGAAATCCAAGAAGCCTTTGAAAATCTATTTGAAGAGAGTTCCTCTCTAGAAAAATTTGTCACTCAACTTAGAAAAGAAAATAAAGAACTAGTAATTCAACTAAGTAAAAAGAGTGATGAAGCCTCAAAGGATGTGGAATTACTTGAAACTAATTCTAACCTTTTGGATGAGAACCTCAATCTTAAGGAGAAAATCAAACAATTAGAATCTAGCTCCAAAGGCTTATCCTTAGAAAATGAGAATCAAGTCCTAAGACAAAAGGTAAACTCTTTAAACTTGAAGTTCAAAAATCTAGGAGTAATTCTCAATGTAGAAAAAGAAAATAGAAAAATATAGAAAAGAAAGCTCATTGAGAAAAATGAAATCCTCTCTAACAAAATCCTATAACTTAATAAATTAGAAGAAATTGATGAGAGGGATTCTAAAACTCTAAAGTTGAAAGGAAAAATCAAATCTCTAGAAACCAAGATGAGTGAGGCATATGAGGATATACTAGACCTTCATATGAGGATATACTAGACCTTAAAGGTCAAATTAACTCATTATATGAGAAGAACAAATGGCTAAATATGACTTGTGCCCAATTAACTCGGAAATCCTAGAATACCTTAAATAAATTAAGGATCTAGAGAAAGAAAAGAGGAAATCAATCTCTATGATTACCCGAGGAAATCAAAAAATTTGAGAAAATATTGACAATGGGTAAGGAGAGTGATGATAGAAGTGGACTTAGGTATAATACCTCAAATACCTCTAATCACAACAAGAGTCAAATGCTTTTGTGAAAGGAAAAAGGAAATCACAAAACCCCTCTCAACCTCCTAAACAAAAGCATTGGACTCATAGTGAAGAACAATCTCAAAAGGGGAAGAAGCCTATCACTTCTAAAGGCCAAGCCTCATCCCAAAAACACAAAGAGTTGAGGGATAAAGAAAAAAGGCAAGTGTCTCTTCAAAAGCCAAGGGCTTTTGAAAATTGGCAAAATACTTCCTACAAAAAGGAAGGGCATAGATTCATCTCAAGCCTCAACTTCTAAATCTAAAATGCCCTATGAAAGGAAATCACACTCTTCCTCTAAGAGCAATGTTTCCACTTACATTGAAAGGAGAAGAGATTCTCTGAAAACAAAAATCTCAAGCCTCTACATCTAGAAACCCACCAATCACTTGTTATTATTGTGGCTTGATTGGTCACATGAAAGTGAATTGTAAAAAAATGGTAAATGACTTAAAAGCCAAATCAAAATAGAAAGAGGTTGAATGAGAAAAAAGCTAGGAAGAGAACCTTCTTTCAAAATGTTGAACAAGAAAACCTTGAAAAGAAGAAGAGATTGACTCAATCCAAATTATTACAAACAAAACAAGTATGGCTCAAAAAGGATAGCTAAAATGTCTTGTTGTCTACACCGCCCTTAAAGCGGCCAAAACATCACATTGGTATTTGGATAGTGGATGCTCAAGAAACATGATGGGGGACAAATCCCTTTTCTCACACTATATTTTTGGTAGGGAAGGAAGTGTGGCTTTTGGTGATGGGAACACCCCTAAGATAGTGAGTAGGGGTAAAGTAGAAATACCCAGAGTCCCAACACTAAAAGATGTGTTATTTGTAGAAGGCCTCAAACATAATCTCTTAAGCATAAGTCAAATTTGTGACTTAAGATATGATGTTGGCTTCTTAAAGGATGTTTGCTACATAAAAGATAAAGAACGAATTTTTGTTAAAGGTATTCGTACCGGTAACAATTGCTATATCTTTGGAGAAGGTAGACCAAAAGTCTGCCTCATTACAAAAAAGGATGAGATAAGTCTATGGCACCAAAGACTTAAGCATGTGAATTTTAAGAACATGTCTAAACTAAGTAAAAAAGACTTAATTCTTGGCATACCCAAGATTGATAGACCAGATAACCTATTTTGTGGTGATTGTCAACATGGGAAGCAAGTTAGAACCTCCCATAAGAAATTGACTGAAATAGGCACTTCTAGACCATTGGAGCTAATCTATATGGATCTAGCCGGATCAACACAAACCGAAAGCCTTAATGGCAAAAGGTACTTTATGGTCATCGTCGATGATTTCTCTAGGTACACATAGGTGTCATTTTTTAAAGAGAAATCTGATGCATTTGAAGAGTTCAAGAATCTTTGCATAAGATTATAAACTGGAAAAAAAGAAACTCTCCATTAAGAGAATTTAGAGTGATCATAGAAGAGAATTTGAAAATAACAAGTTTTTAAAATTTTGCAATGATTGTGGGAGCAAGCATGAATTCTCCGCACCCAAAACTCCTTAACAAAATGGGGTAGCCGAAAGAAAAAATATGACCTTACAAGACATGGCTATAGTCATTCTTTCTAATAAAGACCTTCCCAACAGGTTTTGGGTTGAGGCCGTAAACACCGGTTGCTATATAAGCAATAGGGTGCATTTGAGGCCAGGTACTTCAAAGACTTTGTATAAAATGTGAAATGGAAAAAAGCCAAATTTAAAGTACTTCGAGGTATTTGGAAGCACTTGCTACATCTTAAGAGAGAGAAAATTTTGACAAGTTTTATTCCAAGAGTGATGAAGGAATCTTCCTTGGATACTCCACTAGAAGCAAAGCATATAGGGTATACAACAAAATAACTTCTAGCATGGAAGAATCTATAAATGTCACTATAAATGACCAACCAAAGACTCAAGCAAACAAGGAAGAAGAGGCATTAGTAGAGCCTCATGAGAAACCAAAGGATGTAGAAAATGTTACTTCTTATGACTTCGGGAGTGAGTCTGAGGAAGCAAATGATGAGGAAGTAAGTCGTCCTAAAGAAAAGAGAATAACCAAGGGACACTCATCTAAAAGCATCATTGGAGATCCTAATAAGGGTGTAAAAACAAGAAGACAACAGGAATATCATTAGTCATATTTGTTTTACATCCAAGATTGAACCCAAGAAAGTGAAAGAAGCTCTCAATGATCTAGATTAGATCATAGCTATACAAAAAGAGCTTAATCAATTCAAGAGGAATGATGTGTGGTACCTCATTGAAAAACCTGAAAACGAAAACATAATTGGTACAAAGTGGATTTTTAAAAACAGGATAGATGAGCATGGAACTATCATAAGAAACAAAGCATGGTTAGTTGCTAAAGGATATGCTCAAAATAGAAGGAATTGACTTTGACGAGACTTTTGCTCCTCTAGCTAGGCTCGAGTCAATACGAAACTTGTTATCTATTGAATGCCATTTAAAATTCAAACTATATGAAATGGATGTAAAAAGTGCGTTTCTAAACGGAATACTTCAAGAAGAAGTATATGTTGAACAACCTGAAGGATTCAAAGATCCTCACATGAAAAATCATGTGTATATGTTGAAGAAATCACTATATGAGTTAAAACAAGCACCTAGAGCTTGGTACGATAGATTAACCAAGTTTCTAGTAGACCATCAATTTGCTAGGGGGAGTGTTGACAAAACACTCTTTATCAAGAAAAATGATGGTCACATACTCATCACACAGATATATGTGGATGACATCATATTTAGGTCCACATGTGAAGAGTTTTCACATGGGTTTGCTCATACGATGAAATTTGAATTTGAGATGAGTATAGAGGGAAAATTATGATTCTTCCTTGGGTTACAGATCAAGAAAAATTTAGATGGAATATTTCTAAATCAATCTAAGTTTGCTAAGGATCTAGTATCCAAATTTGGACTTTTGGAGTCCAAACCAGTTGATACTCCAATTAGTACAAGCGAGAAAATCACTAATGATCTCAATAGAGTCGATGTTGATCTCATAAGATATAAAAGTATTATAGGGAGTCTGCTATATTTGACAGCAAGCAGACCTAACATTGCCTTTAGTGTAAGTGTCTGTGCTAGATATCAGGCAGCACCAAAGGAATCTTATCTAAAAGTTACCAAGAGAATTATTCGTTATGTCCACAGGACCATTAACTTTGGTCTCTGGTATCCATTTGATATCACACTAGTATTAGTTGGTTATTCAAATGCTGATTGGGTAGGTAACATTAATGACCGTAAAAGCACAAGTGGTGGTTGCTTTTACGTGAGAAACCGTCTTGTCTCTTAGCACAGTCGAAAACAAAATTTCATATCACTATCGATAGCCGAGACAGAGTAGATTGCTGCCGGGAGTGGATGCACACAACTACTATGGATGAAGTAGATGCTTACAGATTATGAGTTGTCTTAGTCTACAATGAATCTGTTCATAGAGAACTCAAGTGCAATCCAGATTTTTAGGAATCTAGTCCAATAAGCACATTGATAATCGTCACCATTTCATTTGAGAATTGGTTGAAGACAAAACAATATCTCTAAAGTATGTATCTACTAAGGAACAACTAGCATATACCCTCACGAAGGCCTTGGACTTAAAAAAAATTTGAATATCTTCGAGGCACGATGGGAATGTGTTCTATATAAAGACACATTATAAAATACCCTAAAAATAATAAGAAATCATTTAATTTGGGTAAGGGGAGCCAACCGAGCAAGAACGAGGTGATTATAGGTTTTTACCCAAAAGATTTCATTTTGGATTGATCCAGAATCAATCTAGGATTAATCTAGGATCGATCCGGGATTGATCTAGGATTGATCCAAATTGGCGATACCCTCAGGAAATGAATAGTCGCTCATTTATAAAAAAAAGGGGGGAATGACCTAGTTCGATCCAAGAATGAACCAAGATCATTCCATAGCCAATTTTGCTCTTTTCCCTCCTCTTTTTCTTAGGATTTATGAATTTAGCAAGATGACACCATGTCGAAGAGGGATTTGGGGAAAGCTCCTCTAAGAGAAAAGGAGCAAATCAAGTGACTAAGAACCACATCTAAAAACTTTGGAGCACTGAGGAACACCGCAGCCTATCACAACTACACAAACATCTTCTCGAAGAAGATTTTTATTGAATGGTATGTGAAGTAGATGACACTTTGTGACTTCACGATTGACACTGTAATTTTGAATGATGGGTGATTGCAAATCACCATCATCAAAGGCAAGGTGTAATAAGAAGCTGTTCACATCTTCTACTTTAACATCCACAACACGGACTACACTCAGCTCTTATTCGAGATTGAAGTCTATAGAGTCCATATGTTGATCAACCCAGATTAGGTTTTCATGCTGTTAGGGATTTGTTCACCCTTCAGCTGGCGCTGTTGTCTTTCCCAACCAAGGGATTGACAAAGCTCACATCTCTGAGCTTTTTGAGAGAGAGGGCAACTCATGGTTCTAGAAGTTGCCTACTGATGAGTGTTGTATGGTGACAAGGGTACTCGATATCATTCTTATGCATAATCTATTATAGACGATGCATAAGACCGCCATGACAAACGATAGGGCACATTTGGTTGTCAGCTTGATGAAAGGCAAGTCCATCGACATCCCAACCATCATGTGATAGATTATGTTGTAGACATCCATAGATAATGTGATGAAGAGGGGCCTACCGTATGGAGTGTTAGTCACTCATCTTCTAGAGCAGTGCGGTGTGACATCCCCTAGAGATGCTGTGACTCTTCCTCAGGGCCTTCGTATTGGTGATGCTACCATCAAGAGCATGGAATCTTAGAAGCAGGCTAGGCCACAAGAGGCTTAGGAAGCTGGAGAGACAGCTCAGCCTGTCCCAGCTTCTGTTCATGTTCCTACACTGACAGAAGTGCCACCACTAGCTTTAAAGACTACAACAACAATTGGCACTTCAGCATCCGTTCCCCCAACTCCCACCTCCTCAAAGGCTACTGCCCCGATGCTCTCAATGACCTTACCTCCAGCACCCTTTAGTTTGATCCGAGATATTCATGTGGACTTTAGGTGTATTCTTTGACACTTTAACTACCTTAGGAAGAAGGTGGAAAGCATAGATCAGCGGTTGGTCCACATCGAGGGTATTGTCGATCCCTCTAGAGCACTAGCACCCAGGGTTGTCCTCAACATTCTCGCCAGCGAGGATGAGGATGAGGAGAGTGATGAGGATGCATAGAGCTTCTTGTCTCTCATTTTGATGAATTTTGATATATTTTCCATTTCCATTTATACTTAAACTTGAGAGCATGATTGTATCCATGACAAAAAGTAGGAAAGTTAAGAAAAAGCTAAGTAAAATGTGGTAATATTTGAAATTTTTGAAAATCAAGGGCAATTTTGATCTAAAAAATGGTATATCATTCTCAGGTGGAGTAAAAATTGAATTGCCAAAGTAAAGGGGAGTAAATTAAACAAATCAATCTAGAACTCTTCATGGCATTCACTTGCACTTATCATACTTGATACCTCACATCATGGGCATACGCCTTCATTTGCTTGCTTGTATATTCATCTTACTTTATCATTTGACTAAACTAATCTTGGTTTAAGAAAGGTATATGTTTGTCAAATGAATTTCAAGATCCTAAAGCTAAAGCACATTGTAAATGAAGAACACCAAATGAAAAAGCTCGAGCATGCATCAAGGGGGAGAGCTAAATAAATTTATTAAAGATATAGCTTGAGTTAGAGTTTATGTGTTCATTGTAATATTCATTTTGTACTCTATTTTCATGTATTTTAAGTTTTTTCATGGAATTCCCAAATGGGGAGATTGTAAATGTAATATGTTATAAATTTCATGAACTGTAAAATACATGGAATGTATAGACTAGGACATTAGTTGAGTCATGTTAGAGTCTAGGAGGTTCTTGGGTTCAAGCATCATGAAGACCATCATCAAGTGCCAAGAAAGCCTCAAGAGGACAATCCGAGAGTCGCCAAATCATCCCAAAGGATTCACATATTATTCCAAACTCTCACATGGTAAATCAAGTAATGTGAAGTAGTCTAGGTGAATCAAGGATCCAAAGAAGAGTTCTAAAGGTCTTAGAACATTCCTAGACCATGGAGGGATGATCCAAAGACCTCTGTAGCAATTCCAAGTCTTTAGAAGGCAATACAGGGGATATGGATTGATCTAGGATCGATCCACTTTGATCCAAATTATTTAGATCGATCCAAACTTATTTGGATCGAATTATTTAGATCGATCCAAACTTATTTGGATCGAACCAACAACTCTTGGGTTGCAGGTTCTGAGTGCTTTTTTCACTTGGATCAATCCAAGATCGATCCAAAGTAGTAGAAACACTATATAACGGTCTAAACTTTGAAAAATAGTTTATAATCAACGGTTAATATCATTTGACCATTTGAGAATATTTTTATCTAATGGACATGAATCATTTTCGTCCAATATGTAAGAGAATGAACTCAAATGAGCAAGGTAATGGTCATGAACTAAAATCACAACTCTCTTGCTCTTGATTTGGGAAATTTATGAGAGATTCAACTCTTTATTCTATTGGAAATCTCTTTAACCTTAGATATGAAAATCTATACCCTTTTGACCATTTCTAGCCTTCTCTCTATATTGCTAAGGCAAATCTTTAAGAGGTAGGAACCAAGGGTTGTCCAAGAAAAATCCTTGTGAAGAAGAGTGTGGGATTAATAGTCACATTGTGCTCAAGGAGGAGCAACCCATCAAGATTGAATCTCTAGCTTAAAAAGCCAACCAAAAGGCATTAGGGAACTATAGTCACATCTTGCTCAGGGAGGAGCAAATCCAACTTGTGTGCAAGGCAACATCAACCTTCAAGAGGTAAACACTTTCCTTTACTTTTTATTAAAGTATTGAGACCACTCCCACTGGAGACACCAGGAAAATTGGCACTACCATTGGAGACACCGGTAGTGTAGACCCATAGCTCTTCCGTCAAAGACACTAGAAGAGTAGACCATAGACCACATCCACCGGAGACACCGGGTGTAGATTACTTAGCAAGTAGATTAGGTTTTTTGTTAATTTTAGCATTAATTGTAATACTAGCAATCTTAATGAAATTATTTAGCTTGGTGGGGAGCTTTTGAGAATGGATGTAGGACGTTGTGTCAAACCACTATACATCTTGTGTATGTGTGCTTGTTTATGGTTTGTCTATACATTCTTTACTTATATTGTTAAGCATTACATTTAGTGTTTCAATCTCACATGCAACAGAATTGAACATATTCACATTCAAATATAATAAAATATTGGGATTAAGTTAATCAATTAAACAAAAATTGAATTTGGGATAATCTAAAAGTAGTTTTAAAATATCCTAGTCACCCCCCCTCTAGGATTCATACATTGAAATTTCAACACTAACATTGAATCTAAGTGAACCATGTGTCCTTAAAATGATTGATTTATGAAAATGTGATGTTTACAAATGCTTTACACATCATAGAAATAGTCCAATTATTGAAACCATGTAGATGTTTAGATTTATTGATATGAACCTCTTTTAGACTTCAAAAATATAAACTATGTGGGCCCCACTCGTAGGGCGATATGTGAACACTCAGAGATATGTGAACCCCACTCGTAGGGCTATATGTGAGCAATCGGAGATATGTGACCCCCACTCGTAGGGCTATATGCGAGCACTCGGAGATATATGAGCCCCACTCGTAGGGCTATATGCAAGCACTTGGAGAT
>JAOXJP010123810.1:0-13780 GCA_025762735.1 Platanus orientalis | reverse complement strand
CCAAATATGAAGGATGTGGTGAGAGGGGAAGTATTGAAGTTACTTGATGTGGGTATCATTTACCCCATCTCTGATAGTAGCTGGGTAAGTCCAACCCAAGTTGTACTAAAGAAATATGGTATAACTATAGTAAAAAATGATAATGATGAATTGATCCCAACCTGAGTAACAACAGGTTGGAGGGTGTGCATTGACTACAAAAAGCTAAATTTCGTCACTAGGAAAGATCATTTCCCTTACCTTTTGTTGATCAAATCTTAGAAAGGTTAGCGGGCTATCAATTCTACTGCTTTCTAAATGGGTATTCTAACTAAAACCAGATAGAAATCGATCTAGCGGATCAGGAGAAGACAACATTCACTTGTCCTTTTGGCACTTTTGCCTACAGGCGGATGCCATTTGACCTATGTAATGCTCCTGCCACCTTCCAACGATGCATGCTTAGCATTTTCTTTGATATGGTTGAGCATTGTTTGGAGATGTTTATGGACAATTTCTATGTGTTTGGATATTCCTTCGATGAGTGTTTGTGTAACTTAAAAATGGTTTTGATTAGATGAAAAGAGAAGAACTTGGTTTTGAATTGGGAGAAGTACCATTTTATGGTTACTAAAGGGATTGTGTTAGGACACATAATTTCATTTAAGGGAATTGAAGTGGACAAAGCTAAAATGGACCTGATTGCCAAGTTGCCTACCTCTAGGACAATAAGAGATATTTGGTCATTTCTTGGTCACACTGGATTTTACAGGAGGTTCATAAAGGATTTCAGTACCATTGCTAGACCTTTGTGTAACCTCCTCTAAAAGGAAAACTCATTTGAGTGGTCATCTGAATGTCAAGAAGCCTTTACAAGGCTTAAGGATTTATTGACATCTGCACCTATCATGTAATCACTTGATTGGAGCCTACCTTTTGAGATCATGTGTGATGTAAGTGACTAAGCTGTCGGGGCAGTCCTAGGTCAGAGAAAGGACAAGAAACCATATGTCGTCCACTATGCTAGTAGGACTCTCAATAGTGCTCAGATCAACTACTCCACTACAAAAAAGGAACTCCTAGCCATAGTCTTTACACTCGACAAGTTTCGATCTTATCTAATAGGGTCCAAAATTCTAATTTTCATTGATCATGCAGCTCTTAAGTACCTTCTTTCTAAGAAGGATGCTAAACCATGATTGCTTAGATGGATCCTCCAACTCTAAGAATTTTGTTTAGAGATAAAAGACAAGAAAAGAGTAGAGAATGTTGTGGCTGACCACTTGTCCCGCCTTGTCCTTTCTGAGTCCATGGATGTTTCACCTATCAAGGACAACTTCCCTAATGAGCAATTATTTGCAATCTCCTTTGCACCTTAGTATGCCGACATTGCTAACTATCTTGTTACGGGTAATCTTCCGACTCATTGGACCCAACAAGATAGGAAGGCCACCCACGAGTTTTGCAAGGCCTATGAGCATTGTCAAAAGTTGGGGTATTGATTTCATGGGACTGTTTTCACCCTTTTTCGGGTATTCATATATCTTAGTGGCTGTTGATTGTGTGTCCAAATAGATCGAGGCAATTCCCTGTAGAACCAATGATCACAAGACTATTTTGAAATTCCTAAAAGAAAATGTCTTATCTAGATTTTGGACAGCTCGAGCCATAATTAGTGATGGAGGTATACACTTCTATAATAGGCTATTTGAAGCTTTAATGTGAAAATATGGGATCACCCATAAAATTGTTACCCCTTATCACCCACAAACTAGTGGGAAAGTTTGGGAGATAAAACGTATCTTGGAAAAGACGGTTAGACTGAACCACAAAGATTGGTCATTCGACCGACTGATGCACTTTAAGCTTACCATACTGCATATAAAACCCTGATGGGTATGTCCCCTTACCGACTAGTCTTCGGGAATGCTTGTCACTTACCTGTAGAGTTGGAACACAGAGCTTATTGGGCCATTAAGAAATTCAATTTTGACCTTGAGAAACCTAGCTTGCTGCGAAAGCTCCAACTGAATGAGTTGGAAGAAATCCGGAATGATGCATATGAAAATTCCTGGATTTCTAAGGAATGGATGAAGATTAGGAATGATAAGCACATCATTAGGAAATCCTTTGAGCCAATGCAGAAAGTCCTCCTTTACAATTCAAGGCTCCATCTGTTTCCTGAAAATTGAAATCTAGGTGGACTGGTCCTTTCATCATTAGAACTATCTATCCTTATGGGACTGTCGAGGTTGAGAATTCTAAGAATGTGTAAATCTTTAAAGTCAATGGACAATGTCTTAAACCCTTCTTAGATCACTTCACCCTAGAGGAGGAGTCCACCCCTTTGGAAGATCCTATTTATCAGGATTAATCTCTACTGCTAGAGATCTTCACCATGTAGGTTAGTGTACATTAGTTTAGTTGTTTCTATTTTCTTGAATTTTGTATCTTTTTAGCTTTCCTTACTTTGTTTATAAACATCGGAAGCAGTATTTCTACGCGCACTCATGTTTCAGGTGAATTCTAACCCCTCCCTTTTACTGTTCTCATCATTCTCATGCATGCAGTTACTTTATACATTGAGGATAATGTATCATTTAGGTTGGGAGGTGGGAATCTGTCGGATTTTTAGAAGTATTTCTTTTCAAATGTTTCTTTCTTGTGTAGAGTTAAGTTAAAAATATTATTTAAGGTTTTGAGGTGATGTTTTGAACCAGAAAATATTTAAGAAAGGGATTTTAGCGTGATTTGAAACATTTAGTTCTTAATAGTATCCCATTGTTAAAGAGCTTTAACGAATACCGAGTCTTGAAAAATTTGTGCACATCGAGTTACACTAGTATAGTCTAAGTGAAGAGAGAATACTCCCTAAAAATATGGATCATTTGTTAGTGGAGACTCTTTTAAACCCTGGAAAGATTTCTAGCCATTCATGTCCGCCGAGTGGATCTCTTCTGCATAAATTTCGAGTTGAATGAAAAGCAACTCAACCTCATTGTTTCCACATATTGTGATCTCATGTGTGCTATTTTTTCTAACCACTAAGGATGACATCAAAACTACGAAACCTCAGTCTTGTATTCTGTTAGGATGCATGACATAACCTCTCAAACCTGAAAAGATGAAAATAGGCAAATTAGGAGTACCCCCATAGCCTATTCAAAAAGCCTACTTGTATACATCATTCCACTAGTTGCACCCCTTAAGCCTACATATACCATTTCTTTCATATCCTTATAGCCTTTATACCCAAAAAACACCTTTACCCAAATTGTTTTTAAGAAGTTAAAGGGAGCATCGAGAGAAAGAAGAAAAGAAGGAACAATGTGCGTTTGCTCTATTTAAAAAAAAGGGAAAGATATTAGTTGAAAAAAAGAAGAAACATATTATCAAAGTCAAATCAAGAAAATCAATTTGAGGTAGAAAAGAGAGCAAGCACATAAATTAAAGAAGTGTCCTTCAAAGAGAGTCAAGGCCCCTATCTTCTCAAAACTATTTACCCCTTCTTATCCACACCTTTACCCCTACCACATTACAACCAAGAAAGACCTATTAGATTCCAGTTTAAAGAGGTTGTGTATGATTGTTGAGTAGATGAGAAGCCAAGTGAGTGCTCTCGTCCTTAGTATGTGGTTGATATTTCTTTCTTTGAGATCAAATCCTTCAGAAAATAAACTGCCTACTTGATTATATGTGAGTCCCTTATTTTACTCATACTCACATATAGGTGTAAAAAGTCCACAAATTTTGAGCGATTTAGTTTTAAGAGTATAACTATGAGGTTGAAGTCGAGGCGAATGTAGTGAAAAGGAGATCAAGGGTGAGCTATCTTGGAACAAAAAATTGTACTCTTGTTTGGCTAAACACACACACACACACACACACTCTAAGACATAAGTATCAATGAGGGGATGTTAGCTTTTGGATACTATTTTAAACTTGTGTTGATTTTCTTAAATGCTAAAACACCCAATGTACTAATATTTTATGGTTTACTACATTAATTGTGAAAAAGAACTTTAAATCATGTTTCAAATTTTGTGGGTATATTCAGCACAAACCCTCACGAGACAACACTCATCCACTAAGGTAACCTAGGGTTTAACAACTTGTTGCACGTGCTAAGCGCAACCACGATGCCTGCAAAAGTGGGTTAGGATTTTCATGTTTTTAATTTTTGGTCTTTTTAGTTTTTTTTTGGCTCTGTTTTGCTCAAGGACTAGCAAAAAGCTGGTTGGGGGGTGTAATAAATGTTGAATAGTGCATAAAATAAATATTATTCTTTTAGCATTCTAGAACTTCTTTTGCATATAACTTCTAATTTACACGTGAATTGATGCGTTTTCTTTCCACCATTGTAGTCTATGTGTTTTTCTGATTCCAATGGCATATATGCATGCATTCATATGCATCTGGAAGGCCGACGTGGAAAAATGTTCTAATGGACTCTCATTTGTCTATTGCAGGTCTTGTTCGAGCCTTACCCAACTCAGACGATTCCACATCCATTGCAAACTCAACCCAACTTGGGCATCAACCCGAATTATTCAAAGTCATAAAGATGGGCCGAACATTCATGCAACACACCAAGCAAACAAGTGGGTCTCGCTCAGTTTACAAGCACAAAAGGCATAATTCCCAATTTAAGTGGTTTTTACACATGGAGGAGGATATCTTGGTGGACCCGATTAACTTACTCATAAGCAATAAAATGAAAGAAACAAAAGAAATAGAAATAGAAGGAAAGAGGGGAGTATCTCACGGCTGGATTCAAAGAGGCCTAGGGGTGTTTTTAGAAGTGTTCTGGAAGAGGAAAGAAAAGAAGAGTCTCGGTCACTATTTGGATGAGTTTGGGCATTTTTGGAGAAGATCATGGCCAGCTCAAATCAAACAGAAAATTAAGGAAAGGATAAGGCTGGGCATGGATTTTGGAGAATCAAATAATAGATCTCAAGGCCAGCACATGAGAATTATCTCACGCAACAAAGGAGGGAGGATCTCACGGTTTTGAGGAGTGTCCAAACAGCTATAACAACAGAATCTCTTTGGAGATTTGAAGTGGATCAGGCCTCTTTGAGGCTTTCTCTCAAAGCCTTATTCACAACCAGATTTTGAGAAACATCTGGAAGGTGTATTCATGGATTGATTCTAAGGAGATTTCACACAGCTAAAGAGAAGGAGTTGAATGCCTATTTTGGATAGAGAACCCACAACCAAAAGAAGTGATTGCTCACTATTTTGGGAAATAAAAAAAAAATAGCAAATAAGAAAGATTGAGCTGTGCGTGGATTTGGCTAGAGCTTGAAAGAAAAAAATCATAAGGAGAGATAGGAATACATGGCCAAATCTGATTTGTTTTAAAGGGATGTGATTTTTCACATTTTTGTTTGGATTTTTCTCTTGAAAGCCTATAAAAAGGGGGGCAGTAGCAACTTTCAGGCTCTCTCACGTTTTGATCTCACAACCCAAGTTCACATCTCTCCTTCTACATAATTTCAGCAGCAAGACTAGAGAAGAAAGGCTTCCCCTCTCTCTCTGGTTTTCTCCCCTCTTCTTCAACCTTTCGCCACCAACCATTGGAGCAAATCAGAGTACCTTAGAGTAGAAGATCAGATTGCGTAAGTCACTGAAGAAGGCAAAGTATTCAAGTTTATAGATCAAAAGAGAACAATATAGGATTTTTCTCTATCTCTCCTCATTTAATTACTTTGTATCTAGATCTTTTTAGGATGTTTAGTAAAACTTTATTTCTAAATTTTCCTTTGATTATGAGTAGCTAAACCCTTAGCTAGGGCTAGGGGTCAAACATGGATTCTTGTGAATGAAATTTTGATTTGATTTTTGCTTTCATAATTATTACATGAAGTAACTGTGTTAATGATTTTTTTATAAGTGTTGCATGTTTGCATATTTCTTGAGATTCGTCCTTCACTCTGGTTACGTCGGATCCTTGGGGAAGTTTCTACAACATGATAACATGGTTTTGAATGTCTTTAAATAGTCATTGAATGAATACTCTTTAATGATGATCTTTGATCTAAAAAATTATGTAGTTGCCTGATTCATCTTCTTAATGATCCAACATTGACCGACCCTGGTTACACTGGATGTTAGGAGAATCTTTGTGTTGTGTTAATGAACTTTTTAATGACAAATCAACAACTGCATAATTGAGGTTGTTTTTATTGCCAACACTCTGATTGGGAAGAACACATCAATCTCCCCCAACTGAGATAACCGAATCAAAGTCTAATTTTCTATTTCCATCTTTTTTCTTTTACAGTTGTTTGTTCTTCAGTCACTATGGATCGACCCCAGTCTTACTGGCTTTTTACTAGTTTGCTACACCTTGCAATTGGGGGTTATTTTTCTCTGCGTAGTGTGCTCTTTGGAGTGCATTATTTAGAATGTAGCATATGGCTATTTGAAAGCTTGATGGAGGTTGTGCTACTTCAATAGAGTGTGTGATGGGGGGTGTGCTATTGAGGGTGGATGAAGGGAGCTATAGAGGTGCCATGGGAGATGCCTTTTGGCAAAGTCCCATTGGTTGCAAACCTAAAGGGGGAGATCAAATGTGCTTGATGGGAGGCTATAGGGGGTTCACTAGGGATTTGAAATTCATATAGGGGATCCTAGGGTGGAGGGTGAGAGAGAGGATCAAAATATTCCAATTCAAGAGCCACAATTAATGGGCTAAAGATGAGAATGCATTTAATGCAAAATATCTCATCTTTAGCTCCTTAAATGTGTCATGATTACTTTCTAAATTTTTGAGCCCTCACTGTGCCATTACTCCAGCGAACTCTCGAGCTCGGAAGTTGGCCTAGTCAATGTCAATTTCAGAAGTCATAGATGTTTCGATCGCCTTACTGTAGTCAGAACTAAATTACAAAAAGAGAAAGGGTGTTAAATTAGGGTTTTTTTACCTGAAATGCTCTTAGATGCATTCTAAAAGGGTAAATAGGTAAAATTAATCATGAAAAATGTCTGATGAAAGGTGGCCCCCTACTCAGGTGACCCATAGCCTTTGACTATGCTCAGACCTGGTGCCTTGGTAGTAAATTGGGTCAAAAATCCTGTTTTGGACAGTTGGGGATTTCAGGGCTGAAAATGCTATTAGTTTGTCTATAGATGTCTGATATGGACCAAATTTAGGGGAATTGAGGGTCAGTGAGTCATAGAACTATGGGAGCTGACAGCTCAAAATTCATATTTCTGGAATTTTAACGGGAGCCTTTCAAAGCTGGGTCACTTAGGGGACTCGAGCTTCTGTATTTGCTTAAAGATTAGCTGGCTTGGGTTGCTTAACATTCCCTAAAGCAAGGGTTTGTGAAATATTCTTTTGCAGACAGGAATGAACGTGAGAAAATGGGTTTGACCTTGCTATGTTCTGAGTCTAGTGGAAACTTTAAAGGCATTCTGCCTACCAAATACAAACGAAAAGTGTTTTTTCTTAGTTTGGGCAGAAATGATGACTTGGGCTACAGGGTTTCTGTAATCTAGTACAAATTTGATAGTTTTGAGGCCTTGATTTTTCTGTGGGGTGGCCCCTGACCAACTGGATTTCTTAATTTAGGTGAACTCCTGGGAGTCGATTGAGCACCTAATTTTTAGACCTGGCTTTTTACACTTTCAAGGTATTTGAGGGAATCTTGATTGATAAGTTTCTCAAAAGTTCACACTCCTTAGACAATTTTTTGAAGGCCTCGCGATTCCGGAGATATAGACACCAACTAATCCTAATTTGGAGTTCTAGAGAACATTCTAGCTCTATATGAGAAAAATGCAGCAAAATGGCTTTTCGACCCCTTGGGGGAGATTTGAGATTTCACAAGGGTTCAAGATTTCAAAATCCCTTTCTTAGACCTGATGATTTGAAGATAAGGCCGAGGTCGAGGTATAGTGATCAACCTTTCTGAATTCGAAGATCGGATAAATCTCTTAGAGCTTTTGCAAGGGTCATTTCTAGGTCAGGTCATCATAAATTGAGGAATTGGCTATTGCCAATCTTAAGCAATGTCTATTTTGAGTTGAGTCCTTCAAGGTTGAGAGACTTAGGGTTGCATAGGATCTGAAATTACACCATTCTGATGACAGGAGAAGCTCTGGGAGGCTTTCGAGGGTCCGAGGGTGGACTCTCTAAATGAAAAGGGTAAAATGGTAATTTTTTTCCCACGGGTCGAAAAATGTGAAAATGAAAATTCTTGGCGTATGATGCTTCTTGACAAGAAGGCTTATGTAGGCAGAGTGATTTGGATAACATGTAGTGAGTTTTGGGCCTTTAAAGGCAAAAGAGCAAAATGGTAATTTTTCTACCTGTGGTAATTTCCTAGAGAAAGGCTTCTAGGAGGTAGAAAACTTACCATTGGTATGAATAGGGTTATGAAATGTGGACCCTCAAAGTCCTGATGATGCTTTTGTGAGAGATTAAGGTTTGTCTTGAAATGGTGTATTTTGAGCTGTAACTGGGTGCATTAACTGGTTCATTTTCTGTCGGGACATTTGGGGGAATCTCTATGAGGGTGTCCAACCTTCTTAAGTCTCAATTTGCTCTTCCTAAGGCAAGGGTGCTTGAAGTGTCAATATTTGAGTACTGTTATGCTGTCCTTATGCCATCACATGACCCAAGTCAAAATTTGGGTGCTGACAGGAACAGAGTGTGGGGACCTCTCCACTGTTTTTATAACTGAAAATGGTAAAAGAAGAGACCCAAAAAGACAAAATACTTGCCACGGGTCGCTTTTGAATTGTAATTATTTTTAACACCTGTTTTACCCCCAACGCCTATTTTTTAATTGAATTAAAAATAGGCATTGAGGCAGAACAAAAGCATCATAATTAAATTCTACTGAATGTTATTTTTGGCCATAAAATGGCATTTCTAACCCCATGTTCACATTCATGCTTATAGATATGACTCATAAACAAGTGCAATTGGATACATATCCTACCACCTCCGTAAAGCTTACAAATTCTCTAATTTCCCTTCCCCCTGAAGAACGGGAAGTTTGGAAAAATCAAAGTCAACTAGGGGCATCATTGGCCCTAGCATAAGTCAACTAGGATTGGCCATTGATAGAAGTTGTCATGTCCTTTTGGGATTCAACATCCATGGTTTTTCGCTTCGGAGAATAAGAACTTTCACCCACCATTGAGGAGCTTGAATCCTTCTTAGGCTGGGAACACGGCCTTGGCACCAATGCCATAATACAAATCCACAAGCCTAGCTACCTCAAAGGCTTTCATGCACTTAACATATCTACATTGCCCTTTTGACCTTTTATTGGAAAAAGGTTGGAAGAAGGTTGGTGACTTTGCCTACCCAATCAAGTTTCGAGCATTCACCTTAGTTGTCTTAGGGCAACTTCTAGTATCACATAACCACCATCACATCAACGGTGTTTTGTTCAACATCTTAGATCAACATCTACAAAGGAAGGCACTCGCACCTATGATCATCTTAGAGACCATCTCCAGCCTTTCACATTGTGCTCGACATCCCAAAGGTCGACTGTACGGTTGCCCGACTTTCTTACCAACCTAGCTACGTGAGCACCTATTAATCCTTACATCTTTCCTGGATTATGTATCTCGAGATCTGGCCCCGGCAAATCCATGTCAAAAGTCAACCCTTGCCAACTAAGGCAATCACATCAGATTACCAGGCTTTATTGGCTGCTATGCTTTCACAACAGATCATTTGGGGCTGCACATACATGATTATCATAGGAGTCTACTAGAGCACTCCCTATGTACCCATATGCGTCCTTCATCAATTTGCACTTAGACAAGAACTCTTCGACTTCCTTATGATCTTCGATGACATATGCAAGATCAATCACTACACCTCTAATTATACACGATCAGTATTAGCAACATTACGGGATAGCTCACACACTGGGATTTCAGGGCATCCACAACTACTGTCTGCAAAGGCATAAGCTATATCACCCGAATATGAGCATTGTCTTTCACACAAGCCTCCATTTCAACCTGCTACTCCTGTAGTCTCCCCCTCTTCAAATAAGAGATAGTGCACTGAATCTATATCATCATCATGTACAAAGCCTTCTCCTACTCAGGCACAGTATGAGTAAGCCTTGACCGACTTAGCTGAGGAACAGGCCTTGCATGCCCAAACCAAAGCTGCATTAGAGGCTAAGACATTCTTGCATACAGAGTCTGAGGTCTCACGTGAGTGCACTCAACACTGGAATGACACCCAAGCCGAACTCATTTGCTCCCTGAAAGTGAGCTAACTAATAGTAGGACTTCCCATGAAGACATGGGAATCGAGATGAGGTGAAGAAACAACATATCTTTTGTACAAGATTAGTGGATGCGGTCGTGGGTTCACAAGCTAAGGGAACAAATCTTCTCCTTGGGTTGTGAGCCACTACCACCTTCACCACCTCCTATAGTGCTTGATCTTTAGATTTTATATTATGATTTATTTTCTCATGTATTGGGGCAAGTACCCCCTCCTTTTTTAATCATTTTTTTTATGTATATAATATACAAAGTTTTCGTTTCCCCAAAATCTTGTTGTTGATTAAAGGACATGAATTCACTTGTATAACATATGCACTTATAAAAGCATCTGGCTATCAATTGTTAAATGCAAAGACTAAACCATGCAAATCAATAACAATGAACTTCTCTTCTATCAATTCAGCTAAGCAAGCTACAATTGCTCCCCCAAAGACTTGATTGCAAAAGAAGGAGGTACAACGCATAAAAGCAATGGCCGATAAGTCAACGTCTCCGTCTACAACAAGCACTACACCTCTTACCCTTTTATAGGCATCTTTAGGAACTTCACCCCCTAAGGGTACAGATCCCAAGGGTACCCTTCCAGAAGGGTTCAGTCCAAAGTGGAGAGACTAATGGGGGACTTCATGTCCTAGCATGGATGGACATCCACCCCCACATCAACTCAATCTTCTTTGTCATCCTAAGCCTCTTCACCACCTCTTAGTCAACCTAGTACCAATGAGCAACCTTGAATTTCTACCCTTTCTGAGTTCAAGAAGTTGATGTTTGAATATCTCATGAAGCAAGGAGAGCCTCAAGGTCAGAGCACAATATCTAAGTCACGACCTCTCATTGCTGAGCAGACTTTGCCACAGGACCCATCACATACACAAGGCCCTATCTATGTCACAGCACCACTTAGGGCCACAATCTCTTTCATGCAACCTGAGCACCAAACTGCATTTAACATAGAGGAACAGTATGGGCCATCTGCATTAAGCAAAAGGGAAAG
Source organism: Platanus orientalis (assembly GCA_025762735.1). Classification (NCBI taxonomy): domain Eukaryota; kingdom Viridiplantae; phylum Streptophyta; class Magnoliopsida; order Proteales; family Platanaceae; genus Platanus; species Platanus orientalis. Next base: position 2,532 of record JAOXJP010123810.1, on the reverse strand, counting down.
GAGAAAGATGAGACTAGTGCACAGATTGCCAAGCTCACAACCAAGCTAGAACTAATAAAAGGGGGACAGTTCCCCATCTCAATGGATTTTAAGGATCTTTGTATCCACCCTAGAGGCGTGCTACCACCAAATTTCAAATGTCAAATGTTGAGAACTATGATGGTACCACTTGCCCGAGGATGCACCTTCGCATGTACTACAATGCTATGTTCCATTGGGGACATGATGAGCGAATATTGGTTCAGATGTTTGGACAGAGCCTAGGAAAGAATGAAGGAAAATGGCTGCAAAGTCAAGATAAAGAAATTCTATCCTAGAGGGGGGTGAATAGGATCTTTATAAAATATTTAAAAATTCTTTTAATTAAGCCAATTACTTTTCTATGAATTTATCATAGACCACGGGGCTCCGTCATGCACTATAGTGTTACCTATAGCAGAGCGGGAGCAAGACTGATAAATTCTCTAGGGTTGTTTAAATTAATTCTTTATTAATTTTAACCTTAGTTGACGTCACTTAAATATGTTGGGTTTAATTTGCATAAACACAAAATATAATAACACAAATAAACCACAACACAAAAATTTATAGTGGTTCGGCCCTCTGGCTTATGTCCACTCTCTAAACAAATCCCCCGAGCCTATTTAATTTTTATTAATAGTTCTCATAAACTATTATAGGTAAATTAATAAACTTAAAATTTTCTTACAAGTAACAAAGAATCCACTCCCTTGTAAGTGCGCTCCTAGTGTCTCCGGTGGGAACGTTCTGTCCAGTGACTTTGATGGACTAACTTGCACTTGGTGACTCCGGCAAGTGCTTCACGAACAATGCTTTTAATGACTCTGGCAAATGCAAAGAATTCACCTTCGGTGACTCCGGCGAAGGCTATGAACAAATTAAAGATGCAGAGAATCTTCTTGTTTCAAGTTACCTCTTGTTTAGGCTTATTTGACTATAGTATCACCCTCTTTCTTGCTTCCAAAAGATTTAACTAGAGATAGTTGGGAAGCTTACAATTGACCTTGAATGGGTTTAACTTTATAAAACAGTTCCAAGGTCATCGGCCAACAAAAATTTAACTCATAGGCTCTTGGCTCACATTTTTGGCTCTCTTTCTCAAGGATTTAACTATATATGCATAAGTGTTGTTCTCTACCTTTCTTAGGGTTCAAAGACCCTATTTATAGAGGTTTAGAGAAGCCAAGTTTGTCCCCCAACGGCTAGTTTACAACAGTAAAAAAACTAGCCATTATGCCAACTTGAAAAATTCAAAATTAAAATTTTCCTTTGGGGATCAGTCCCAGTTTTTTTAAGACCAGTTCTAAATAAATTGGGATCAATCCCAATTTCAGAAAATTCATTTTCAGCTAATTTGTTTTATTCCACTCGTTTTGAGTACTTATGGGCCACGAACGGACATCAGGATAAAAAGTTATGGCCGTTTTAAGTTAAGCCATTTTTTTAGACATTTTCATTTAATTTCTTCTGTAATTTTGATTCACCATTGGTCCAAACCTTTTTAGACATTCTTTCTTCATTTTCTTGGTCTTTCCTTTGGTTTAACCTTGGGTAATGTTCCTATGGTTTTTGGTTAATGTATATTACTGTTCAAAGTATATTTTGACTTTAGGATCAATCCTAATTCCCACTTACCAACCTTTGCTATTTTTACCTTTAAATTTCTAGTGTTGGCTTCCTTGAGGTAGCTTGCACTTGAGACTTAGAATTCTTCCATGATGCTTTAGTCTCTTTGGCATGGTCATCCCGGCTTCGAGTCCTTCATCATGGTGCTTTCCAGGACTTTCTTCTTGGACTTACATGAACATACACAATTACAACATAAAGTCTTACTACATGACCACTACATGTACTAACATTGTTTTGTGCATGGACATTGACAGTACATAATACCTAACAATCTCCCTTTTGTCAATTCCATGTCAAAACAAATAAATTTATTAGTAAAGTCCTAGTATATGAATCTACCCCCATAAATCCCTTCTTGTCAATTCTTTTCCCCCTTTTTGGCATGAGTTGACAAAGGATGAGTCTTCTTTCTTGAGTTGGTGATTTTCCTGCAACACATCACCACAACCATACCTTTCTCTAAAATGTGCATTAATTAAAAAAAAAAAACCCTTTGAATACAATTTCATTAAAAATAAATTTAACAATCAAACACAGTAATTTGAACATATTCACAAACATGACATAATCATTTAAATTCAAAACTCCCCTTGAGTTGATATACCTATTTAAACTAGAAAAATGTCATAAAGAAATTTAATTTTAGGATGCTCCGCCTTTCTCATAGCTCCCTTTTTTATGCAATAACACTCCCCCTTAATGTATGCAAATAAATAAATAAATGAGAAAGTAACAATAAGGGGAAAAAAAAACCTATGTAGCACATAAGAAGCATTTAAACATTATAGTTTAAATTTTTAAGATCACCAACCTTTACCCAAATTGGTTTAATGGAAATTGTATTAGTTTTCTTAATTTTCTCATTTTGCTTCTTCTTGACCT
>JAOXJP010123800.1:0-13780 GCA_025762735.1 Platanus orientalis | reverse complement strand
GGATATAGGTGTACGGCTGACTATGTTGGGTTTAGGGTTTAAGAAAAGGCAAAATTCAAGAAAGGTAGAAATTGAAGATAAAAATTGGGAAAATTTATATAGAAGGGTTTGTGGGGATGTATGAATGTTAGGTTTAAAAGAAATTGAGTTTTTATGTAATGGTTAGGGAGTAATTAGATAAAATTTAGTTGCTGGAAAATTTTCAGATTTCAAGGATTGAATACATAGAAGGAAGAAAACAAGAAAAGATGAGAAAATAAGAGGGGGGTATAAACTAGCAAAGAAGGATGTAAAGAGAGAGAAAGATAGGTTAAAGAAGAAAGAAAATATCTTCCACTGCAGAAAAATTAAAGAAGGTGAAAGAAAGAAGATGAGAAGATGGGAATAATAGAGAAGAAAGAGATAGAATAAGAGGGGTATGAACTCGCCTTATCATACAAGAATAGGGAGAAGAAAATAGTCCAACCGCTGGCACTTTTTCAAAAAATTTCATTACTTCATGTTTGGTCATACAAGAGGTCTAAAAGACCTATTTGTAAATATGTATTAAAAAATAAATAAATAATTCAAAACTGGACCTTATACCCTTGTACGGCCAGCCAGCCTTAAAAAAACTCCAGAAAATTGGAAGAAAAAAAAACTCTCAAAACAGCCTAAAGTACTCCTAATTTATTTCTAACTCCCTCCTATGGCTTCTTTGGCCTCATTACATTAAATTCACTCATAAAACCCTCCCAAAACATAAAGAAAATAATAAAATTAAAGATAAAAAATAGCGAACAGCATGTAAATCACTTGGTCTTCTTTAGAAACCTTGGTTTTGGCTTCCACAGAGCTTGATCCCTCTCTAACCACTACATTGCCACCGCATTAATTCCCCCATCCCTCTAAAAATAACTCAACTCCGTTGAATTCGAGGGAATGCCATCTCCACCTAGAACTCGATGAAGCAAATAGGAACCCACAGTCTTCTTCAAGTTGAGATTAAGAACATCTGAACAAGGCACCATTGTAACTTTTTTCTTCCCATGCTAGAACGAGTAAGTGTTATTGAACCCATAATGTTGGACCTTCTTGTCATACAACCACGACATCCTAAGTAAACTATGACATACTTTTAAATGAAGTACATCACATAAAACCTGATCATTGAATGCGCCAAAGAAATAAGTGACAGACACCTCTCTTGGATCATAAGATTAGTGTTGTTTACCCATGCCATTTTATAAGGAGAAGGATGTGGTTCCGTTTTCAGCCCGAGCTTTCTGCACGCCTCATCAAATATGACATTGGTGCAACTACCTTCATCAATTACAAGTGAACATAGTTGCCAATTGCACCTAACCCGAATTTGAAATATGTTGTTCCGCTTCCAATCCTTAGTCTTCTTGACTTCTCTAATAGCCAAGACTGGACACAAAACACAAACAAGTCTCTCATCCTACTCTGGCTGATTCTCTACCAATGCTCACTCTGTCTCAAGGAACACCTCATCTGCCTCATGAATTTCCTCTTCCAGGTCGTCATCCTGTGTGTTCTGCCTATCTAATAAACCCACTACACGCTAAAGACACTACGCATACAAATGGTTGGTATTCCCACACTGGTAACATGATCATCTACCACTCTATGTAGAAGTATATGGTTGTCATGCTCTAGAAGGTGTAGATGTCTTGTCTAGCTTAGATGTTGCTGAAGTAACCCCACTAGATTGTAGTCTAGGTGCGGACTGCTCATGGGATTACCAGAAGTCTAGCTCATAACTCAGAAAAAACTATCAAGAAAGGTCCGTCTAAGCTAAACTCCACTTACGCCTTCCTCTACTTGATAAGCAATCTGGACTGCGTAATCAAGTGTCTGCAATATTGCATAACGCAATCCTGTTGCAATCTATGGATGCAAACCATGCCTATACATAGCTATCAGTATGTCATCCTCCCACTTAGCCTTGGCATGCACCATTAAACGATAAACCAAAGTAGTATAAGTCTCAACTGATGCAATACCCTGTTGTAGATGTGTAAGCTTCAAATGTGCTCTACCTATAACCTAGAGGCTCAAGTCTTCTTTTCACTGCTTCTCTTAAGTCTTCCCAATTTCTCAGGACACCAAGCCTCCTTTGCTCTTCCTTATATTATTCCCACCAAATTTGAGTTGTATCCTAAAGCTTGGCCTCAGCAAACTGCAAGCGTGTACCCTCAAGAATGTCATGTCAAGAAAAAATGACTCTACACTGTAGATCCAATCAAGGAAAACATTTGGAGCCTATCTGCCAGAACAATCTGGCACCTCAACCTTAACATAGTGATCCAACTTGTGTTGGGAAGCACCGTATGGATGCTCAATCCTCTCACCATAACGACACTTAGGTTGCTCAAACCTATCCCCATAATCTCTTCTAGGATGAATCACTCCATGCTAAAACTGTTGTGATGTTCTTACACCATGTATACTCTGGGATTACTATAGAGGAGGAGGAACTGCTTGAGAATCTTCTCCATTTTTTAGAGGTAATTAATGGGCTGCAATAAAAGATTCTAGTGAAAACAATCCAGCGGTAATCAAACTGAGAGTCTTTTGCAGTTCTGCCATCTATGTTTCATACCCTTCACATCACTTTGAATGCCCTTCACACTGTGATTAAGTCCTTGAATTTCCTTTGTATGCTCATCCACCATAGTGGAGAGTGTATTCATAGTGTGGACCATGATTTAGGGTTATGTTAACCCTCTCTGGAAGACCTCAAAAGGATTTAGGGTAGCCCTAAAACAATGGAAGGAGTTTTGTTAGGCTCTTCAACCTTATAGGGTATGCCTTAAAATGATTAGGGATATAAAGAGAAGCTTAAGGATGAAAGAGATTAAGATACATTAAAATTAAGGTATGCCCTTATATTATTTAGAAGCCTGGAAATAGGTCCTAAATTAATATAGGGCAGTTTTGAAAGAACCCTAAATACTAGAGATAACAATGTGCACACATTAAGAGATAAGAGAAGAAATCAGTTAGGCTTTTGTTGAAAGGATCCCAACTAATAAGAATTAATTGGATAACCTTAAACTCTGAATACTAATTTGATACAGGATATCAGGGAAAACAAAATTCCTACACTAATCAATTAAGAACAAGGTATAAAGATAGGTTCTTGAAATTTAAAGAATGCTGTAAAATTAAAGAAAGAATACAAAAAAACTTAAATCTTTAAAGAAATTGAGCTAAAATCAAGCAATTAACAAAATAAAAATGAAAGGAATGAAAAGAAGTAAAAAACTAAAAGAAATTAAAGAAAGACTAAAGAAATTGAAGGAAAGAAAAAGAGCAAAATCCCCAATTTTGGGTTTCGAGTTTTGAAACCTTAAAAGTGCAGGAACACCAGGGGACATGCTACCCCGCCCCGCCCCGCCCTATTTATGATATATTTTGTTATTTAAAACAAAACTAAAAGAAAATGTGGGGTATAGGTGTATACTGACTATGTTGGGTTTAGGGTTCAAGAAAAGGAAAAATTCAAGAAGGGTAGAAATTGAAGATAAAAATTGGGAAAAATTATATAAAAAGGTTTGTGGAGATATAGGAAGGTTAGGTTTAAAAGGAATAGAATTTTTATGGAGTGGTTAGGGAGTAATTAAAAAAAATTAGTTGCTGAAAATTTCCAGATTTCAAGGAATTAACAAATAGAAGGAAGAAAACAAGGAGAAAATATGATAAGATAGGAAGGGGATTGATGCAGCACAAGACTGTAGAACTCCTCTTAGACAATTTCTGGTAGCTGGTTTATGGTGATTTCTTTATAAGAAATAACAAATTATGGGTGTTTTATAGCAACCAACTGGTGTAGAGTTAATTGGGGTTTGATTTATGATGAAACGAATAGGAGAGGAGTTAAAATAGAGTGGCCAGTTGGTGTATGGTGAGTTCGGGAGTGATAAAGAGGGATATGGAGATGGTTTAATGGTTGGAGAAGATGAAGGAGATATATAAGATATAAAAGATGGTCTTTAGAGATGGACTTGTGAACTGTGGTAGCAAGAATGTCAACGAAAACCAGAAAAATAGCCAAAGAGTAGAAGAAGAAGATGAAGTAGAAGAAGAGATAAAGAGATAAAGGATAGATACTTTGAGGAAAATCACCAATCCTCCTTAGGAAATCACCAACCTCGGATTAAGTTCAGGCAAAACTTGATAAAGAAACACCTTCAGCCGTTTGGAGAAGAGGAGCAATTTAGCTTCAAATTTTTTTTCAAATATTCATTAAAATTTTAGTACAAATCATGGGGGCTGTTTTGTAAGCCAAAAACCCCTCTAATTCAATCTAACCATCAAACACAAAGATACTCTTCCCCTCAAATTGTGTGGAGGAGATTTCTCCCTACAAAAACCCTATTTTGAAACTAGATACAACTTTGTCCTATATAAAAAAACTAAAATTCTATCAATGTCCTACTCTAATAACTAATGAAAAACATAAAATAAACCAATAAAGTCTCTACTGACCTCTCTAAAACAAAACCAAACACTTATAGGATGCTCTCGAGTTCTTCCTTACTCCTCTTCATGCGTGAACCACCAAGGCCATATGTGGGTCCCACCTTGCTTCCAAAATGTCAAGTTACTCCCAAAAGCTCCAAATTTGTTCTAAATTGAAGCAAAATTCTTCTATTTTGAAGTACTCAGTGTAGACTACCGTAATCCTCGCAAGTGGACTCTACTATCCCCATGTGTGGGTCCCACCTAGGCTTCCATGTCCTCATCAAATCCCCCTTGTTTGAAAAAACTCGACCTCAAGTTTTGTAAAGAGAAATGACTAGCATCATGGGGAATCTCGAACCACAGAATAATATGTCAACACCGTCATTAATAAAATTATGGTGTAATCCCGTCTTCTTACAAGTGTCTGATATGGAGTAAACCTCATATTCAACATCATTTGTATGATACTTAGCCAATAAAGGAAACACCTCATAATACTCTTCCTACTGAATATTAAACGGCACAACAATCTCAGGAGTTGTCACAGAGTCAAAAAACTGACATATCAGTGATAAGAGGCTGAATCGCACTCGAATCTGGAATTGGAACATCGTCAGATGGTTGGTCACAAACTGTGGCAACAATATTCGGAATCTTTATAAACACTTGGACTAAAGTGTTTGTAAAGAGAGTTTGAATCTCACTCTGAACTAGAGCTAGAACCTCATCACGTAGCAAGTCATAAACTAGGATAGCATAGAGGTACTCATCTGTGGACTCTGCTCACTCATCAATCTGATCATCAATAGTCATCGTGGTCTCTTCCACCCTACTGTCTTCATTTGTGGCATTAGCTTCACCTTCTTGAACTTCCACCTCAAACTTTTCTTCCACAACTTGTACCTCATCATCATGTACTGCAACTTCAGGCTTTCCTGTCACACTTTGTATTCCATCTATATGTACTCCAACTTTAGACTTGGAATCAACCACTTTCGTATTCCTCTATTGAATAAGAAGTTGCATCTAATTCCTCTATTGAATAAGAAGTTGCATCTAATTACCGATGGCTTGTAACCTCTTCATACTTTCCAAGTGTGATAAATCTGAAAGAAGTGGTCCCATATCAAAGGGCCTGATGTGGAGTTGATACCATGCACCATGTTCATAAATTTGAAGAGTATTAGATGCTTTGTTAAAAATCGCCCTCCTCTCATTCAGCCATGTCTACCTAGAATCATTTGATGATTCTCTAATAGTCTTTTGTTCAAACAACACTTGACATCACCAATAAACTCTCCACTCTCAAACTAAACAATAAAGTGGTCATCGCTATGATAACAAGATGATCTAGCCTTGAGGTTACTGAATAGTCTAGCAGTCAAACCAAGATGGATATAGTTATCTTCATACTGATCACTAAATATGACCCTAAGAAGAAGCTTTCCATGAAGGAAAGTAAAAGGGCGTTCAACTGTAAATCTCATTAGCAAACAAGAGAGTAGTAATTCATATTAAGCATCTTACAAGAGAGTAGTAATTCATATTAAGCATCTTGACATATCAGAAACTTAAGAAGGAAGTCCTCTTGAAGTATACCCAACCAACCAATAACCATAACCTCTTAGGTGTTTTGCCAAACACCTAGAATGCAAAACAGTACCCAATCCAAGTCTTCAAGCATATAGAGCAATGTCAACAACAAACACCCAACTTGGATTCAAGCCAGGTGTTAAGTTGCAAAAAGTACAAAACCCCTTGTATTTCAGTCCAACCGTAGGTATGGGGTTCCAATTCTTAGAAATTTTAAATTCCACAACTTCAAACAACCTCCTTGTATAGCTGCCGCAAGGTTATAGTTAATGATTCTCAGTGACAAATTGAACACACTTTATAGAGAAGGTTGCCAGAAAATCCTAACAGAAACTAACACAACCTTCTTTGAAGAACCTACATACTTGTACAGGTTGTATGGTTGAAACAGTGATTTAGGTGACTGGTTATGGGTCAGACAGGGGCTGAACAATACTAATTTTATGGGTCATAAATGGTTTGGCAGCTGGCTAAGCTGATGGGTGGCAGCAGGGTTGGAAGTTGGGTCATGATGATCTTGAACTAATGGGTGGTGGCAGCAGGCTGTTATGAAATTGTAGAAAGTTTATTTAGGCACAGGCAAGGGTTCAAACACTGAGTAACAGAAAGGAATCAGACAGGGTATGACCAGGGTATACAGCAAGTTAACTGTGGAGTTATATGGATTTAATTAAGTCCAGGTTCACACGTATAAAACTTGTGCTAAACAGAAGGAGTTGCAGCATCTGTTGGAATACTGTTGATACTTTCAGCAGTATAACAACACAAATGAATGTATAACTCCAAATATACCAGTAGGAAATCGATCAGCAGAAGTCAACACCTTGGATTAACTAACTCCAGTAGTAACCATATGCTAAGCTAGTGGATATTCATTTCACAGTAATGTCTTCAAGTGAACTCTTGACTTCCTTTAGATGTAGAGAACATTAAGACAGCAATCTGACGGGTCCTCATTAATACAAACCAACAATAAGCGGCAACAGTAATGGAGGTCATTCAATTCATGAGGCAACTCTTGTCAGTACTAGGGGTGAAAGAATTACTTCTTCTGCCAGCTGGACAGAGAATCCAGCAGGTGTACGTATGAAGATCAGCAAGCCTTTCCTTATGATAATCCTTTCTAATAGCCACAGCCATTGTCTTTCTTATTAATCCTAGGACTTGTGATGATGAATACCTCCAACAGAAAATAATGGTTCCAAAATATCTGAATAGACTGATATTATATAGTTGACAGAACACAAAACTTCAAGCTTCTTCAAAATCTGATATGATCAGATTACACTGCCATAGATGTAAGATACTTCAAGGATTCCATCTAAATAGGCTTAGTTGGAACCTGACTCTAATACCAAATTTGATGCAGAACAATGGAGATGATACCAAAGTTGATATAGAATGATTCCAAGATATGAGATTTAAAGTGTGGAAGCAAGATATTTCAAAATTTGAATTTTAAAGCAATCAAGTAGCAACAAAATAGGAGAAATCAAGAAATAAGAATGAAAAGGAACAGAAAAGGAGAAAAAAATAAGGAAAAAGATGCAAAAAGGGTATTACTATAATTTTAGGTAGAAAGTCCAAAATTACCAAAATATTCCTATGACGTGTCAGAAAATTTCAAATTTTTTAGGATAGTTTCTGATGTATTCAAGGGTTCTACAGTTAAGATTTCATGAAATTCTGATAAGTTTTGATAGGTAAAACTAAAGAATTTTAGAAAATTTGAAGCTTCGTTAACGGATGTTCAAGAAGAAAATGGAAATGAAGAAGATAAAAAAAAAAAAAGATTACCTTGAGAAAATCACCAACCTCATATCCCTTGGAAATCACCAACCAAGGTCCCAAATCTTGGCACCATAGCTTGGAGAAGAGGAGTTATTCCATTCAACCAAAACAAACAAAAAAGATGACTTATTCCCACTCTTGTAGAGAGGAAACAAATAACTTTTTTTTCATTCAACTTCATTGTAAAATTATGGGGAGGGGTTGCCTTTAAATAGGCTTACAACCATAAACAAGTAAAAATTTGCTAAAATTTGAAACTTCCTAAAATCCTAAACTTGTTAGCTAAGTTTTCTAAAACATAAAACTAAAAACTCACTTTCCTAAAAATTAAAACAATTAAAACTTAAAACTTTATAAAAATAAAAAAAATAAAAAACACTTTTCCTATTTTTACTGACACCCCCCCTTAGTAACTTGGTCATAACTACTTGTCGAAAAAAAAATTTGGTCATAACTTCCCCAAATCACATCGAATTTGTGCAATCTTAGTCTCATTAGAAAGGTAATTGAATAACCAATCTACTAACACGAAAATCAAACCAAAAAGGTAAGTTTTGACCTTTGAAAAATTGGGCTAAACATAAAAAAACGAGATTACTCTAAAAAACAACCAACATCTTGGCACTATTGGCTTTATTACATACATATAAAATAAATGTTACCCCCTATAAAACCCTTACTAAACCCACAAAACATTGCATGTTTCATAAATCGCTTTATGTGTGGACCCCACCAAGGCCAAGTGTGGGTCCCACTTTGCCCCCATGTCCTCATTACTACCCCTCCCCAATCGATCGGGCCTTCGGCTCAGATTTTTTTTTGTATTATTTTTTGTCTTGCATACTAAAACACCCGTATCTTATTCGTTTAGGGTCAGATTCACTCACCGTTTATTTTGTTGGAAACTAAACTTCGAGTCATTTCCAGTGATATATAATTTGCTCACTAATTATTTCCACATCTTTACTAGTATGTCTCTAAAGTTGCACAAGTTTACAGTTCAATACATATGCATTTAAATTGTTCTAAGTGTGTACAAAACATGTGCAAATCATATGTGCAACATGTGTGCTAAATATGTATAAGTATGTGCGGGGTGTTACATACTCTCTGTCCCATGATGATCTTTCTACATGACAAGGTATTTCTAATATCACCCTTGTTTAGTGGACATTATTTACTCGTCCATTATATCCTCGACCACCTCCCATCTATGGGCCAAGGGTGGTAATGGTGGAATAGGCTGGGGAAAGGGTGTGGATGGAGTCTACTAGTTTGAGAATAGATCAATAAGGATAGTAAATGGATTGTGATAAGGCATAAGATCCCCAATATTAAATGTGGAGCTGATTCTTAAATCTGTGGGTAGGGCAAGAACATAAGCATTTGGTTTAACCCGTTTTAACACTTTATAAGGTTCAGAACTATAGGCATGTAGTTTATTTGTAATTCCAAACTAGAATTGCTCAGATCAAAGTTCAACCATAACAAAATCTTCATTCTAGAATTCACAGTAAACACGACGGGAATTAGCTGACTATTTATACCTGTCATTGCTTATCATAATCTTCTTTTTAATCTCATCATGCAAAGAATGTATATGCTGTGCAAATGCAAATATAGACTCAGAAGACCTATGTGTAGCTGACAATGACATGGACATTAGCTCTATAGGTGCCTAGGCTTATAACTAGTGATTAGAGGGGCTTATGCTTATGGTCATACTAACAAAAATTGTTATAGGAAAACTCAGCTATTGACAATACATTTTCCTATGACATAAGGTGATCACTTATTAAGCAACGTAGAATACTACTCAAACTCCTATTAACCACTTAAGTCTAGCCATCAGTCTAAGGGTGGTAAGTTGATAAAAACTAGAGTCGAGTACTCAATATCCTCTATGGTATCTTCCAAAAGTAACTGACAAACTTAACATCCCAGTCAGACACTACGGATTTAAGAACCTCATGAAGTTGATCAACCTCGTCAAAGAAGAGTTTGGCAATCCTAGGCACATTTGAGGTTTGAAAACAAGGTATGAAAGGGGTCATTTTAGAAAAATGGTCTACCGCTACAAAAATGGAATCATGTTGCCAAGGGGTTCTAGGTAGGCCTAACACAAAATCCATACTCACATCCTACCAAAGAATGTGAGGAACTAGAAAATGAGTATATAATCTTACAGTTTGCTTCCTTTGCTTTACCAATTTACAAATACAACATTGCTTCACAATACTAGCCACATCTTTCTTGAGACTTAGCTAATAAAATCCATCTTCCACAAGAAGCAATGGTTCTTGTCCCTGCTAAAGTAACTAGCAATACCTCTTACATGTAATTCCTAGATAAGGAAATCACACACTGAGGTATGGGGAATACAAAGGCGAGTACCTTTGAAAATATACCCATCCTGCAATATAAACTCATGGTTACTCCTCGACTAGCCACTCAGCAAAGAAACATACACTTCCCCAAAATCGAGGCATGTCTCAAAATCTGCAATGCCTCTAATATCTTGTGGCCTGTACAATCTCATAGAATTCCTTATAATAGGCAAAGTATTTTTGTTTGGCCTTATTTAATTTCTCATTAAAATAGGCCACTGAATATCCCTTTTGACTCAATACTCCCCTTATACCGACACCAAATGCATCACACACCACCTCAAAGACTTTGAAAAAGTCTAGTAGGTGCATGATAAGAGCTTCAGTCATCCTAGACTTTACTTCCCTACAAGCCTTTGATGTGGAGTTAGTCCAACAAAACTCTCATTTCCTAATGCAATCAATAATAAGAGTCATCACTATATTAAACCCTCAGACGAACCACCTATAGAAGGTAGCTAAACCATGAAAACTACATACCTCATGAATATTCTTAGGTTCTAGCCACTCAACTATAGCTAAGACCTTTTCAGAATCCGTAGACATCTCTTTACCTAATAGTACAAACCCTTAGAAGATAACACGGGAAGATAAAAACAAACACTTCTTCATGTTTGCATATAATTTCTCTTTCTTGAGAATTTCATAAACCTTCCTTAGGTGATTCAAGGGTTGTTCCTTGTTGGGACTATAAATCAAAATGTCACCAAAATACACTAGGAACTTGCCAATATACAGTCTTAACATCTATGTTATAACCCTCATAAAAGTATTTAGAGCATTAGAAAGTCCAAAAGACATGACAAACCACTCGTAGAGCCCATCCTTCATCTTTAAGGTGGTCTTCTTCCACTCATCCCTTGGGCGTATGCGAATCTAGTGGTAACCACTTTTAAGTTCTATCTTTGAAAAGATAGTGGCACCCACCATATCATATCTAGCATGTCATCTAACCTAGGGATGGGAAACCTATAATGTACTATGATCTTATTGATGCCCTTGCTATCCACACATTCTACAAGATCCATTCTTCTTGGGTATGAGAAGTGCAGGCATGACACATGGGCTCATGCTCTTCCTAACGAATCCTTTTTTCATAAGCTCATCAACCTGCTTCTTTAATTCTGCATGTTCTATAAGATTCATTCGGTAATGAGGAAGATTAGGTAAAGTTTCTCTAAGAACCAAGTCTATTATGTGTTCGATGTCATGCATGGGTGGGAGCTCATCAGGTAAATCCTAAGAACATATCCTAAAACTCCCTTAAGACTGGCTCTACCTCAAGAGGACACTCATGAGCAGATTCAAGAGTAGCCTCTTAATTACTAAAGAAAAAATAGTTGCTTTCTTCTTGACTTCTTACTCGAATTCCTTTGATCCAATTATATGAAGGGATTTTGTTTTAGTTTCTTCAACACTCTTGTCCTTATCCACCTTACACTTATTCTTAGAGTTAGTTTTTGGTGGGAGATGAACCAATTTGATCTTCTTACCTCGGAATATAAATGAACACGTATTTGAGTAACCAAACAATGTTACAACCATGTCATATAACTAGGGTCAAACAAGGATGATGAGACGCACATCCCTAGGTACAACATCACACCATAAAGTGTCCTTATATGAAGAAAATTTGATAGAGACTTGACATCTATAGGACACAGGAATTGAGGATGTATCCACCCACGCAACTTTGTATGACTTAAGGTGGGGAACTAGTGAGAGCCCTAGATGTTTCACATGTAGAAGTGTAAGGGTATTTATGTCACTCTTGTATTACACACCTACCGCATACATAATGTATACGGCATATCAGCCATATATAATAAAGGTTTAATGTGTGGTTAGGGAGTTAATTTCCTAATGCACGATTCTTTTATATTCTCTCTGTCGTCTTCTTCTTCTTTCTCCCTCTCTTGCTTACATCTAAACCTTAACTAAATCGCACAAGATATTCCAAGTTGGTATTAGAGCCAAAAGAGTTTTGATCCGAGATTGAGTGACGACAAAGAGCAGCGAAGAACACTGCTGACATCAGCATGCCATATGCTAACGTCAGCAGTGCCATACGACGTTAGATCCCAAAAGGTTAGGGCTCTGGTTCGGGATGATTTATCAGGAATATTGGTGATTTTTTCTGAATTTTTTGATGATCAGAGGTGTGATTTTCGAACAGTTTAAAAAAAAAAACGAAAATTCCCAGATTTGAAAAACTAATCGATCTAATCATGTTGGGAAATTTTTTGGGGGTTGTTTGACAATGGATGGGTTATTTTTTTGTGGGGAGTCATTTAAAATTGATTTGGGGAAGGGTCGAGGTGTCCATGAGTGTTTTTCTTCCCCAATTTGATGCCTGATGTCATTTTTCACCTTTTTTGGTGATTTTTTAATTCGAAAATTATTTTTTTAGTTTGGATGATGTTGAAACTTGGGTTGATCCTTCTTTGTGTTTGTTTAAGGATGTTGTGTGTGATGATTGGCCCTTCAAAGGTGTTCCAGTGCTGATTTGGGTTCCCAGATCCATCGTTGAAGTCTGTCCAGCCTTGTACCTTGTGGTGAATGATATCACAAGTTTGTCTAACTTGTGTTTATGTGTTAGAGGGAACCTACAGGGAGTGTAGACCTGTATTTGGGTGATAGTCAGTGGAATAGTCCTTGTCAGGTAGTTGTGCCAGGTTTTATTAGAGGCATTGATTTCCAAACATGTCTAAAGACAATGAAACCTCTAACCCTTCAAATAAAAAATGCTGATACTAGTGGT
This sequence comes from Platanus orientalis, assembly GCA_025762735.1. Taxonomy (NCBI): domain Eukaryota; kingdom Viridiplantae; phylum Streptophyta; class Magnoliopsida; order Proteales; family Platanaceae; genus Platanus; species Platanus orientalis. The sequence goes on along the minus strand of JAOXJP010123800.1, from coordinate 778 downwards.
AGCAACAATGTTTCTGAAGTCCTCAACACATTGATTACAATAGTACGGTTTGTTGGAACAAACTATTTGGCCTAGTCTTAGTTAGCACTTCTCTATATTAGTGGCAAGGACAAAAAAACATATATACTTAATGAGATGGTTTTTCCAAGTGTTATTGATCCGAAGTATCGAAAGTGGAAAACTAAGAACACCACAATCATGTCTTGGCTTCTACACTCTATGAATCCAGAGATAAGTCGTCATTATTTTCTTTTTAAGATTGCAAAACAAATTTGGGATTCAGTTGCAGAAACCTATTCCAAAATGGGTAATACTGCAAAGGTGTATGAATTGAAACAAAGTATTTCTCAATTACAACAAGAAGATTTTTCCTTTGAAGCATACTATTCTTCCCTTAAAGAAATGTGGGACGAGATAGATCACTACCTTACATTTAGGCCTAAATATAAGGAGGATATTACTGCTTATGCCTGACATGTTGAGGAGTTCCAGATTTATGAGTTGTTGGTTGATCTGAATCCAGAGTATGAATGATTGCGATTTAACAATCTTGGCAAAGTTCCCCTCCCATCCTTGAATGAAGTGTATGTTTATTTCAACTGTGAAGAAAATTGATGACATATGATGACACAGTCTTCTCAGGTAGAGAGATCATCCCTGGTTTCCTCTTCCCAGTGAGGTGGTCGCGATGGCAGTTGCCGTGGTCGAGGTGGTAGATTTGGCAGTTTTATTGATGATCGTGACAAACTGAAATGTGAGCATTATAGGTGTAAAAGAC
>JAOXJP010123799.1:0-27778 GCA_025762735.1 Platanus orientalis | reverse complement strand
ATTATGGGTGAAAACGGGTTTTGAACCCAGGTCTGTGGTACCACACCCACAGACTTTACCAACTTAGCAAGTTGACATCTTCTACACAAATAAATCTTTGTGTAAAGGATTGTGAAATCCTTCGTACAAAGTTTGAATATATAGAAATAAAGTATATAGGTAGGGAAAAGAATAAAGTGGCCCATGGTTTATCAAAAGCATAGACTAGAAGGCCATGATAGTTGTAACTAGTCCAATAGAATGCCGCATTGGTTACAAACTATAGTGAACTATGATGCCAGCTCTTGTACCCAAGCTTTATGAATCAATTTTTACTCTTTACCAAAAAAAAAAAAAAGTCTACCCACTCATCAATTTTAATATCTTTATCTTGGTTATACTCATATTATGAAGTGATATTCTAAATTGTCCACTATACTTGTTTCACAAATAATGGTTAATCTTTTACTCCTCTTGATAAATTCTCTTCCTTTATTCTCCTCTCTCTACCAAAAATAGTAAAATAAAAATGCATGTGTTTCACCATTGCCCATTCTTTTGAAAAAAATAAAAAATTTAATAATAAAAATCCGTTGTTGGGTTCCATATAAGAAAGAAGGGAGAAAATCTTCAGTGATCAAAATTGCTATGATCACTGTGTGATTGCATCATAGGCTGACATTGGGATGTATAGGGTTAAAAGTGTCAAAAAAGTGTGCATTTTAAAAAGTAGGTGTCCAAAAAGTTGAACTACATTAAAAAACACATTATGTTTAATTTGATAATACACGTTATACAATGGTAACACCTATTTTTGTCATAAACAAATTTATTCCCAAGAAATAAAGCCCTTATCTAGAGAAATGAAATGGGGGTTGTGATTTTTTACGGCTGAACAAACCTAACACGAAATGGATATAAGCATATTTGTTTATTTAACTGAAAATCGGCTCGGATTCGAATGTTTTGTGGATATTTATGAAAACTATAAGGACTTAGGAACTATAGAGATCAAAGACGATCAATGGAGTTCAACCAAAGAAGAGGAGTTGGAGAGGTTTTAACTTCCGTTTTTTTTTTTCATACAAAATGGGATTGGGAGATGAGAAATGAGTTAGGGTTAATGTATGCATATGTTGTATTGTACAATATTATAAATATAAATGTTAGTTGTAGTGGGTTGGACCAGAATACAAACAATGTACCAAGCCCAATTGTTAATTGAAATACATTGAAGCCTAATCATTATTTGGGATAGCCTATCCTTATTAGACATTGAGTCGGTTTAATCCTATATATTTCAAGAAACAACTTATTAGAAACGGAGTCATAGAGTAATTCAGAACGAAAACATATACACATCCACACACACAAATATTTAGCTCATATTAAAAGAATCAGATATATATGCATCCGTATTCACTTTAAGTAGTCTAAATACGAATATATAACCAGATAGTTGACAGCCCTACCATGATCTTCTGTAGCAGAAACCCATGGTATATGCATTTTATTAATGGGAACAAATATTTTGTCCACGATTTTACATGTCCTAGGAGTCCTACACAAAAAGGCTGGGTGCATAGGGTTTAAACTGTAAAAATATTTTTCAAAAGAAAAAATAGGCACAAAAAAGGGTTAATTACATAATGCCCCTTGGACTATCTAATAATATACAAATTCCCCCCTCGACTATCAAAAAAATGGGTTAAAAGGAGTTGAAGAGTGATTTAGTCTCAAGGAGGTTGGTGTGGGTGATTAATATGTTACGAAATTTGTCCCCAAGCTGAGCCATGGTGATTTGGATTTCGTCGTTGAGCTTACCTAATTCACCGGAAGATGCTAAAGCTGACTCAATTGATCGTTGGATCTTGTCGATGACCTATAAGTATCGGTCAACTTCTTGTCGATCACCATCAAAGATCATTTGTTCCTTTGCCTCCTCTGATGCAGTCGAGTCCCACCACAAGATTATCTTCTTTGTGGCTTTGAATTCCATGGAATTGCTGGAGCAACAATTCCATGGATGGAAAAGAAAAGAACCCAATAATAGGCTAAAAAATAAAATTTAAGAAAAATTGGAAATCTTTTTTTGGTGAAAGAGATAGTGAAGATTTACAACAACAATCAAATAGATATTTTTTGGTGGTTTGATAGAAATTTCTTTTTCTTATGGGTAGAGAGGTGGTTTTGATAGATCGAGTGAAGAGTGAAGAGAAGTAGCTTTTGGACTTTGAAGGCAGACGTGTGCCTTTTTTGAATCTGATGGAATTTTAAGGAATCCTATGGGAAGTAGCCTTTGGTGGGACTCTTGCATTGCCCAATACCCATTTGGAGACTTTTCGACTTTGACCTCAATGACAGATGTGAAATAATATTTTGGAAGCACTGATGGAGATTTTGGTAGTGTCAGCACCCAATTTTAGCTCAGGCTTTAAGCTTTCTTTCCATAGGTAGCAACATCTTCTTCCAATCATTCCCTAGGACTTTAGTGAATTTGCCAATGCTCAGGCCTCATGATTTGAACTCAGCACACTTTCACTCAGCCGTAAAACCCTAATCGGGCCTTAAGCCCAACTCGAGATTGAACCAGAACCAAAATTAGCTTATTTTATAAATTTAGCTCATCAAGACCCGAACTTTCAAACAACTCTGGCCCATCCTAATCTAAAGAAGAATAATAATAACAATGAATAGGTCAAACCCTTAAACTTGTATCAAGTAATATAAATACCCTAACTCAATCCGGACCTAGACCTCACCAGACCTCTTTAGACTTATACAAAATTGTCACCTACAAACCAAACTGATCCTAAAAAAATTCCCTTTAGATTATAAAAAAAAATCATATAAAATTATTTTAAAGAAAACCCTGAACACTGGTCTGGAATACAAATTTAGAAACCCCAATCTTGAGCCCAAAATTAACTCTCAAGACTTAACCGAGAAAACCCAAAATAAGCCCTATAATTTGAGTATCTTAGTTCACATGAGAAAGCCTACCAAACCCAATTCAATTTTTCCCTTATTATTGACCAAATTTGGACCAATTTTCAGACAAAAACCTGGGCCCTCTGGTCCCACGTGACCAGCCCCTTATTCCCATTAAAACAAGACCAATTTGGGAGGTTTTGGTCAAACTAGATGGACCCCACAAGGGCTGGACGTCCAACCCTCTTTTCCATCCAATTTCGGCCAAAAACCATGCTAAAAGTTAGGGCCTACAAAGCTTCCCACACTAAATCCTTTCTCTCACATGATTTTAGCAAATTTGTAGAGATATGGGGGCCCCACCAAGAGTTATACGTTTTGGCCTCTATGGAGTATTCAAATTCAAAAATAAAATAAAAATTGCTCATAGCATATTCTTTCTCCAAGATATCAATCCAATCAATCATCTTTACAAAATAGTAAACTAAATTCAAAACCCTTCCAAAAAATTATACATGGGAATCTTACACATTCCCTACCATGTAGAAACACAATCTACCAAAAATAGAATAAAAAAAAGTTAGCTTTCTACTTAACTTTAAAACCACAACAAAGAAGCTCATAAAAAGAAAATAAAAAAGAGAATGTAAATTCAAAAAAAGAGAAAAAAAAAAGGAAGGAGAGAGGGATTTCAACCAAAATCTTGGCTGAAATCCTCTCTAACGTCCCCTACTTAAACCTTATAAAAAATGACAGAAAAAAGAAAAAACTTAAACCTTATAAAAAATGACAGAAAAAAGAAAAATGACAGTGCAAACGCCCACCCCCTTTTCTCTTCATCTCTCATTGTCAAAAGAATACCTCCCACATGTCCCACTCTCATTCTTTAAGAAAAACCAACAACCAAGAAAAAAAGAGAAAAAGAAGAAGAGAAGGGAGAAGGAAATCCCCACGTGTTTACTCTCTAAGATTCTATTCTACACCCTCAAAGCTGATGCCGTTCCTCGGATTAAAAGTTGCACACGTGTGCAAACATCCTTGAGGTACGTACCTTCATTCCCTCTCAAATATAAATTCATTTCAAGCATGATTTAGTTCCCTATCAATTCTTTTTGTCAATCACATGTTCGCAAATATCATGATACATTTTCTGGTAGGATTATATATAATCTTTTATATTTAGCATAGAATTGTTGACAACAAAAGGTCTTATTCTATGATTTAAAATGATAATATTTACATTTATTTTGGCTTTTATGAAAACCAGTATCTTGTGGATTTTTTTATGTACTTATACTAATCCGTTTGTCTTGAAATTTATATAGTAATTTATTTATAGGCATTTTAACGCATGATAATTTTCTTAGATTTTTTTTTTATAGGGTAAGTAAATTGAATCATGATTGTAAGAAAGGTAGACAGATCATAATCTGTCTGCCTTTTTTGAGCAACCCGATTGGAAATAGGTGTAACTCTCTCTACAAAATTAGGATTAAGAAAATATAAAAAATGTTATAGTTTGCATGATTTTTTTATATTTTAAAAAATAATAAATCATATTGAAAAAATAACTGATTTTGACATCATTTGCAGTAGGGATAACACCCAGTCTGGAACGGTATGATGTTATTAAAACATTTTTATAGGATTATAGGCCTCTAATAAATCTGATAATTTTCTTGAAGGTACCTTACTATATTATGATCTTATCCTTAAATTTTAGTGAAAATTTTAACTCAACTTTTTGGAAAATTTTCAGTTTCGGAACATAATATGTAAACAATAAAAAACGTATATAAAAATTACAAAAATTATAATAATTTCCAAAAATATATATTAATAAGTTCATAATACTCATGAAAATTTTCGTGATAAATGGAGTGTTTTGATACCCCAAAATAGATTATATGTTAGATAAGATATGGAATTTTAGGTTCAAACCATGAGATAATATCAAGAAAAAACCTATGACACTTCAGCTTGTGACATTGTCTTAAATAAACCACTCAAATAACTGAAATAATTTAAAACATTTTACTCCCATAAGTGAATACACATAATAATTGAATTAATTCAGGCATTAAAATAATTTAAACCCTTTTTAAATAATTAAGGTATAGATCAGTGTACATAGAATAAGATACTCGAATTAAAGAAACCATCCCTAAAGAATTCAACATAACCCAACCAATATGTTTCCAAATCGAACAAGGTTGGGTCCTATAGGGACCTAAGACATAAGACATTAATCAATAAAATTTTATGAATTTTTAAATAACTTTAAAGGTGTTCGAAATGTGCCATGATAGAGCTAGTCCAGAAAGTCAATCTATAGAAACATGAGGATATGAGACTAATAATCCACTAAAATAATATACTTAGAAGTTTCAAAAATTTACGAAATTAAATCTGGGATTAATTTAGACTATAATAAAATACCCTATAAAAAATAACTTAATTCTTAATTAAATTGACTTCATAAATAATTAAAGATTTATATACTGTCCTAAGTATAGAATCAGGTCTGTCAAACAAATCTAGCAAAAAAATTCAAAAAATAAAGCTTGTTATAGAAATATGAAAAATCTAGAATTTTCAAATAATAAAATTTAATTAATTATATTTTAAAAAAAGACAAAAATTAGGCATTTTGGAACTAGAATGAAAAAGTTATGTCTTAAACAACTCACTAGTGTCAAGCTGAACCTGGGTTTATAGTACAAAACCAATGTCATTGATTGACACTTGTGTAAAAACCATTAATCAAAATTAACTGATTTTTCTCTCTCAGAAAAATATATCAGTTAGCTTTCAAACAAGACTGGAATCAAGTGATCTTAGTCTGAAACAGACAAGATATGGTTCAAATACTACACCAATGTTGAGACAGACTGGTTCTTTGTGTAGAACCCATGTCTTGTTTCAACATCTGTGCAGTGTATATAACCCTAAACGAGTTGAGACTTATGCTATAAGAAATATTTGTATGCTAGTTTTCAAATGCAATTGGAATTACCAAATTCAAAGTTTAAACAAGGCAGATATGGCCCAAACAACACAGTAAGGTCAAACCTGAACAGAACTGGCGTCTTGAATCTGGAACCTGGATATGAACCAGATGCCTAATTCATATCTTGCAGTGCCTAGGCTGGTTGGTTCTCATCCCATATGAGAATTTGGAAATCGGAACAAATAAAAACCAAACCAAGTAAACCTTAGGTTTGAACCGGTCTAATTAGGTAATCGTGTAAACGGGTGAACCAGGGTACCTAACCCCTTCCTCGATTCATGATTGAACCACTTACCCTAGAACCCTGGGTAGGCCAGTCAAATTGGAGTCAATTAATCTCTAAATCTCTAAAAAAAATAAATGATGTACAGTCACATATTTAAATAAGACTGGTGGTGACTCCAAATCATCGTGGGTTAGGCCAATGATGAGTGGACCATTTTTCTCAGAGGTCCGCCTGTCGTGCAAAAACCGAGACCCACAAAGAGTACAATAAGGTTTTATTTATTTTTGTTGGAAATTGTAAATCCATAGAGAAATAAGGGCTCTGCCTAAACTAGATTGTATACCAGAGTTAGCTTGACCACAATCTCTTGCATGATATTGGGAGGGTTCAACTATCTTCAAGAAACATGATAATGACACTTTCTATGTTCAGATGAATTAGTTAGCTTAACTTTAAATTGAAGAAGACGAAAAAAAATTAGAAATCACAACTTGCTGATTGAACCACGACTAAAGTCACCTATCGTGACTAAAAGTTGATCGCGATTGACTAGAGTGTCGTGACTGACTTGAATTTTGTGATTGACTAGTGCTTCATAACTGAACCTAAACCTGTGGCTGAATTATGGTTATCGACTAGATTGTAGTCTGTGACTAATCATCATTCGCAATTGACTTGAAAAAAATTCATATTATTCCATCATTGTTGAGTTTCCCATCACCATAAAATTAACATTGAATGCCTTAACAAATGAACTATATGATGTTTATTTCCATATGCAACTTGATAGGGACACATGGATTGAATTAGCTAAGAAATATATGACTGGGGTTTGCAAGGAATAAAAAATAGATGAAGCGTTTCGGGCTACTACTCTCATTGAGAAGTTACCTTCCTCTTATATCAAGTACAAAAAATCTCGAATATAAGAAGTAGAAACTGCACAGCAGAAGCATCTATTCGATTTGTAAACAAAAAAGGAGGACTTGAGATGCAATCGATAAGATTAATAAGTTAATCTCCAAAACCCATTTGATTGAAGGTAAACCTATGTTTGTGAAAAACAAGAATAAGTTATAACTGTGGTAGCATGGACACTTTAAGATGTCTACGAAGAACCTCAAGAAGATTGTGAAAAGAGAGTATTTTGCATATGGGAAGCAAGACACCAAGCAGTAGTGTGGATCATTAAATTCATAAAACTCTAATATGTTAGGATCTTTAATGGTCACACATGTACACGAATCGAATGATAAAAACAACATTAATATTATTTATTTTATAAAAATAAAATGGATAAGGTCTGGCTACCAATAACCTAAAACACTAAGAAATAGATCCGAAAGGGACAAAATCGGTTTAGAAGGGAGATATGACACTGGTTCTTCAAAGACTTCTATAACAAGGATATATGTTTATGGTTATTATATTGTTGTTATTACTGGATTGCAATGTTGTTACTATCATAACCTTCTTCTAAGGTATTATGTTTCAAGTTATCCTATTAATGGAATTGCTAGAATCCACTGCTGGTATAACTAGTACTTTTTGTTGTTGATACAAAAGCCCACTATTTATTATTATTATTTATTTTTGAGAAGTGCTTTTCTACTAGACGAGGTAGTCACTAGATTAGACAATTTATTACAAGAGTTTTTTGCAGTATAGTTCTACTACTGGATCTTTATAACTCGTTTGGTTTTTTACACTTTCTTCTTACAATCGGGGTGTTTGGTTGCAAGTCTTGTTCCAAGCTGCAGCGTTTATTCAAATGGGTGGATCAAGACACCACTCGGGCTTCGAAACTGAAGATGGCATCTCTTGACCCAACCGATCCAACTGCTGCCCTGAACCTTGTCATGGTTCAGGTCAACATAACTTGATTTAATCAGGTTCAGGATGGCATTGCCCAAGGAGAACCAGCTATTTCACTGGTTTTTTTTTCCCCGAATCCGGGTTGGAACCACCCGACCCGACCCGAATGTAACTCCCACTCATGAGTTACAAAACACAAAGGCATCTTAGATGACAGGAAATCAGCCGTACGTAACAAAGATAAAAGGAAGATATCTTGGTGCATATTTTGCCGGGGTACAAGAGGGGAAATAGTGGGGGTATAGGATTCTCCACGTGATACCGCAAGTTGGAGAAGCATAATTCTGTTTTGACTTTTCAGTGGATAAATCTTGTGCAGAACCTTACAGACCCAAGGGCCTACCGCCTATGAAAAGACACAAAATGATGCTTCCTCTAGATATTATCGTATCCCACCTCGGAATCCGGGCTACAAGCTTTTGGTCGGGTCAATTTCTTCGGGCATGCGGGTTAAATTGGGATTGCTTAGCTGACATAAAGTTGACATAGTAAGAATAGATTATAAAAAAAATAGTAACAAGACTAGCATTTGTGCCAAGAGCAATGATTTGTTCCAACAAAGTAGCCTACTGTATGAACACAAAATATGAAATTTTTTTTTCCTTTTCTTTTGTGGGTCATTGTTTTATTTTTATTATTATTTTATTTTTTATATTTTGCCCATGTCTAGTTGTCTAGATTGAATAGAAAATGATAGAAAAGAAAAAGAAGAAAATTACATAAGAAAAGAAAAAATTGTGTGAGTTTCTAATTTTCATGAGAAATTATTAGTTTAGATAGTTAAATAATAAAGGGATTTTTCCCAAATCAGTTCAAAGATTTGGCGAAATTGCCAAGTAATGAGATAAAAATAATTATTTGTGAAATTGGTTTTTGGTCATACATTATTACCTTTTAAACCTTAATTCAGTAATACCAAACCCTTTTCATGCAGTCACAAGTATCAAGAGATTTCTCAACTTTTTCTATAATTTTATGTTTTAAGATATTAAAAAATGTGTCTGACATGGAAAGCTTTGCCTTCTCCTTTTCTCAAAAAGTCCAAGTTCAAAGTCTCAATTGATTTTTAGATTTTTTTTTTCTTCTTCTTCTTCTATCTTTATCTCTGTTTCTCTGGTGATGAGGGGTTTTTGTTTTAATTTTCTTGTGACATTATAGATTCTCATTAACGTAAAGTGGTGTAAGCCCAAGTTGCATTGGATGTGGAAAGCTATGCTTTCTCCTTTTCTCAAAAAGCCCAGATTTATGGTCTCTATTGTCTGCTTAATGGTCTCCTCTTCTTCTTATTGTTCCTATTTCTTTTTCTGTTCCTATCTGTCTCTGATTTTCTATTGATCAAAGGTGTATGTTTTGATTTTTCTATGACATTACATAAGCTAATTAATGAAAAGTTTTATTATTATTATTATTATTATTATTATTATTATTATTATTATTCTTTGTTGCTGGTGTTTTAAAAAAAATCAGTTTTGATTTTTTTTTCTCTAAATCGATTGACAAAGATTCAATTCGGTGGGTTACGGGTACAAAAGGAATATTTTAAAATTTTTATTTGTTAACTACTTTTTCTTACAAATTTATCCCTAAAAAAACTGATTTTGTAAATAATTTTTTTACTTCATTATTTAGCAATTTTGCTAAAACTTTGAGCTATTTGGGAAAAATCTCAATAATAAAATACCTTGGTTTTCACATATCTGGCCATACTTTATTTTTCCATCTTATTTCTTGATTTTTAATCCTCTGTCAAATTTTAAGATACTCTTTCTTATACCAGCTAAGTCATAAATGAAGATTTTTGGTTTTTTGACCTTCTAAATTTCTTAGCTAACGAATATTGAACATTGAGACTTCTTAATATTAGAAGTGTAGATAAAAAAAGATCTAATGCAAGAAGACAAATGCAAATAATTATTAAAGGAGGGGACAGCAACAAAAGATCATAAGTTGTGCAAGGAAAAACAAGTGGGTAGGAGTGCTCTTTGTATACTATTAGGGAAATGATATGCTACATCCAAATTTGTTTGTCCCCATATGTTCCTAAATTACAAACCGATAAATGATGGTTTTTTGAATTCGGTGCCTCTTTTAAATAAGGAGCAAACGATCATTTGAATACGTTTTTATAGTTTTAATCCTATGAATCTCATTTTTATGGGTACCTAATTTTTTATTTATTTGAAAACTGTTTTTATAGTTTTAAATCTTTACATCTCACATTTTGCCTGTGGGAACAGACAAATAAGGTGTAGTCCTTTCGATACTTTTTTTTTTTTTTTTGGGCTTTTGGGTAAAGATCCTTTCCCATACTATTAGTAAGAGAATCCTTCTAATTGTATCAACGTCATTCAAGAAGCCGTACACTTTGGAGTTTCCTTAGAAAATAAATTACAAAAGACAAAAATAGGGACACAATAGTGATTTTCACAGTTATTTAAAAAATTCAATGATTAGTTGACAATTTCTCCAACCATAAATATGTTTAACCCTTTGGTTTCTGTGCACATAAAATCGGTGCACAATACATGTGCGCAGGATTTGGGAGTGTTTGCATCAGCACCAAAAAGTGATAAGCTTGTGCTCCAAAAAGTGTAAATCACTTTTCGATGCTGATGCAAACACTGTCAGGTTCTTGCACACACATTGTACACAAATTCTATGCACACAGAAACCAATCCCGGTTAGAGAAGGTTGTGGTTAGAGCCAACTGGAAACCAAAGTCCAAACACTCAATTGGCCAATTATATCATTTGTACCTCTCTGGTATAGCATAAATATTCACGTAGCAGAGGATATCAACCCTGTAGATACCTTAGGATTCTCTCCAGAATGTTAAAATTTAGATATTGTTAAAAGATTTCAATGATTGACATGTGACAAAATAATAAATGAAATTGAAAATGTGCAGCTCAGATTGTTAAGTTTTTTGGATATGTGTTGATCACCAAAATCTTCCGAACTTTAAAAATTTGGACACAATCTCAAGCGTGATAGATAAGGTGAGTCTCATTATAGTCTTTTAGTTTTCTAATATACTAACCATAGTTGCCAAAAAGAGAGAAAAGTTCAAATGTAAATGGAATTAGGAAACATCTCCTTAATCGCATGGTTGAGCTTGTTCATGGTGGAATGCCTCCCAATGGTAACAGAAAAATTTTCTTGAAAAATATTTGAGCTTTGATTTGGTACAAACACTTCCTGAATGAATATGTCCGAATGGTGTCAGGGGCGGCCACATCAGTGCTGAACATTTTTATCCACTGATATGTCAGCTCCTGACTCCATTCGGACCTTGTCCATTCATGGTTTGTTCGTACCTAATCCTTCATGTGAGAAATAGGTTTCTTAGTATCCATGGTAATAAAACATCCTTACTTTTGTAAAAGATCTCAAATACGTAACTGGAGAGGGAGGTGAATTGAAACAGAAAAGGAAATTGGAAACATCTTTAAATTGGATGGTTGATCATGTTTAGGGTGGAACACGCCCAAATGTAAAAAGGAAAAGAATCTGATCAATTCAAGCCATTTAAGCATACTTCTTGAGCAAAACAATATGGGTTTTTTGTTTTCTTGTGGGTCTTTTTTATTTGTCTTTTATGGTTTTTTTTGTCATGCAGGATGCTCAAGCGATTGAGCTAATTATTGAGAAAAGAGAAATACTGTAGAATAGGTTTCCTAAAAAATATTTATTCATATGAAAACTGGATTTCTTGGTAACTATGACAGGAACACATTTGAACTTTTATAATTGACTTCTAATAAGTAAATAATCATGGTTTTATTATGAAAATTTGGTTATTAGACTTTGGTCTTTGGTTCTGATCTGATCCATCAGATAAGAGGAAAAGACATTCAATTTATATAATTACTTTACCCTAAAAAATTTAAAAAATCACATACTTGTAAAATTTTCAATTGCCCACTACTGGATGGACATGTATCCTAATGGGTATAAATGCATGGAACTAAATTTTACCGAATAACGGTCCTATATCAAAGTGATTTACTTACTCTCCTTCTGTGATGCAGACTACGTTGGAAGAGATGGGGGCCTTGAGAACCATGGGAAGAATCCCAAGGTTAGGCATGTTATTTGTTGCATTTTTATTGATTTAGTGGCATAATTAAGGATCTTAGAATAAAAAAGGAAAACAAAAGAAAAAAATTGTTGAGATTCATCATTAGAAAGGTTTTGTGTAGCATCAATTCAAAATAATAAACTTTTTTACTGATATAGGAGTCTCATTGAAATGATTTTTGATGAGTTAGAAAGAACACTTTTGTGGCTGCAAGTGATATTTCAATATTATTTCACAAATTTGGCCAATTTCATGGTAAAAAGTTACTATGAAGTTTATGTTTATGACATTTGTGATTTTAAACTTTCTTTTAATAATTTATTATTTTCTTTTCTTTGTTTTCTCAGTAAATAAGTTTACAAAGGTATTTTAGTAGTTAAACTAATTCGCTTAGGTTTTTTTTTTGGGTCAAATTAATGGAAATGATTGAGTTTTGGAGATGAAGGGTCAAGATTTGATTTTTTTGTAATAGTTATATAAAAACCTAATGTTTCTGTCATTTGAAGGATTATTATTGAAAGAGATTTTAAATAAAATTTTGAAGGTGTATAAAATATTTTCTACTCTAATTATTGGCATTTTTCCATGCAAAAGTCAACAAGTCCCATTGTTTGTGGTATTTTCTCTAGTGAAAATCAACATGATCATTGGAAGCTTGCATTCGGTTTATTTGGATTCATCCCAAATTGTTTCCTGCATCAATTTGAGTATCCTAGGTTTTTTTTCCATGGTATGTATCAAAAATACCTTCTAGAAGTTGGAGAGAAAGAACCAAATGCTGTTTTAGGTAAAGTTGAGTACGATTAACTTCTGGATTCCAAACAACTACTTATATGCTTGGTATTGGACAAATTATACAATAATATATCTTCCCCAGTTCCATAGCTACCACGGGCCTTATGCAATCGATCGGATCATATATATATATATATATATCTCTTCAACACAACATCAATCATCCAGTCTCGAACAACACACCAAAGCATGAAAGCCAAGATCTTTCAAAAAATGGATTCCTATTTGAAGAGAGCCCAAAATATCACTCATACTAACATGAAAATAGGGGAACGATTTGAAATTTTCCTAGAAGTCTTAATTTAGCATTTGGAAACTTCTCTTTATCTCCTACTTTAAATTCCATGAATCAAGTTCGTGGCCCACGTTTGGGCTGGGTGCCTAGTCCCATCCATTTAAGTGATGGACCAAGAAATCAATCCCTTGCTTCGCCTATGGGCTGGCATGTACAGCCCAAGCTCAACCAATAGCTTTACTTAAGCCTGCGCTAGTCACAAGCCCAACCCTTCCAACAATTTCGGGCTACGCAACGGGTCAAGATGATCAAACCCTCCGACAAAAGAGTGTCAACCTTAGCTTCTTGCTCCTTTTTTGTTCGACAAGATGACAACTTTCAAGTTGCGTAAGGACACAATACTAGGGTCAATAGCAAGATAAAAAATAGGTAGAACAAAGGCAAAGAAAGGACAGACACAAACACAAGATTTATGGGCTTGGTCACTTGAGTGACAACAATCATGGCTGGCAAAGATGCTCCAAGAAAAGCTTCCATTATGCAAATACAAAATGCTCCTAACCCTTGACTTAGATAGACAAGCCAAACCCTAATTCCAAATCAGCTAGAAAGCCACTGCTCCCACTTGAAGAATCATGATAGATAAGTTATACCCTATAAAAACTGTGATTTTTGAATGACAAAAATACCCTTATCTTTTGTTTCGAGGACATTGCCTAACAGCAGGCGAGGGTCATAGTCGCTAGTCCTTGAATATCGGATAAAATTCGGGGCACATCATAATGTTTCCATAACATTACATGTAATTTAAATCGGGTGGCATATTGAGCCGGGCCAGCCTGTTCTTAGTTCTGATGGGGCTGGGCCAAAATTTAACATGGGCTTACGATTGAGCATGCCCAGGTGAACCTTTGTCCAGCCCAAATCCTGAGGCTCAATTCAAGTCCCAAGACATTGTAGGTAAATATTTATTGGTTCTTTTTGTTTCTTTTCTAAAATTTTAGTTTAATGTAAATGAGCTAATGAGCCTTGAGTCAGCCTGAACCAAGCTTGAGGCCCATAAATATGGGCCATATTTGGGCCTTGATATCTAGATTTTCTGGGTCCAGACCCAGATTGAGCCTGTTTTATGCAACGATGGGATCTGGGTTAGGCCAACTAAGGCCTGGCATGGATCCAGTCCACACACATTGTGTTCAAATCATGCACTTTTATCATGGTTCTTCTAAAATTTCCTTTTATAAAAGATGGAGAGAATTTAGGATCCAATGATCTTAGATTTAAGAAATGTAGAATTAGAAGACATGGACAATGTGTTACAAACCTAACCAATACACCAAAAGTGCCAGGACTAATGGAACACATTAGGCTAGGTCCTTTAAACTCATGGGACTGTAACACTCAACCATTCTCCGCAGCCAACATCCTGATGGCCCACTCTGTGCTGGTGTGGATTTTGTTCTTACCCTTGAAGACCACCCAACATGTGGTGTCGAAAAAGTAATTTACACTTTTGGGGAAGGGATTTTCACACCACATGTCCTGCACTGCATATCCGCAGACTGTGGGTGTCCATTAAGGGGGTTACAGAATCCCTGGCAACTCTGTGCTGGTTATCACTCTGGCCTTTCATCCATGTAGTCCTTTCCACCTTGTGGCTTTCATTCTAGTCAGGTAGCCTTTTCCACTTTTGTGATGGTTTTCACTTTGATTCAGGCAGCCCTTTAACACAGTAGCAACTCTCACTCTGGTTCAAGTTGTCCTCTCCACAGGTCCCCCCCTCTGTAATTCAAATTCAAGACGTGGTGTGGCTTTAATACCAATTGTGACCAACCTAACAATTATACCAAAAAGCCGCAATACTTACGTGTTAGGCTAGACCCTTTAAACCCTTGGAATTGTAACACAATGTAAGCTTATAGATTTGGGAAACTAAAGAACTAAAATTGCTTTCAGGGAGGAATAAAATTATAATTGAAAGAAGTATACAATTCTTTTTGGAAAATCTATTTATAAAGAAATTATATATTTGGACTTTAGGTCTAGCCCATAAATAAACATAGTATTGTGGCCCTTTGCCATTTGGACTTAAAGAGCTAGGCCACTGTCTAGCTCATTTAACTAATGGGCTTTGCAGTCATTTTTGGACCAGCTCATGAGCCCAGGCCCAAGCCCAAATCCAGGTTGGTAATGCTTGGGTGCCTGTTTGACTAGCCCAACACATGTGCAGCTAAATTAGGTGCCCTTACAGTTACACTTTACTTAAAAAAGAAAGGGTACCTCGTAGGAAACTGCAACAACAAATTTTGATAAGCCAAGATTGAGCCTTATTTGAAGCTCGCAGAGCTGAGCCTGGGCCTCCAGTTGAGCTTGTTTAGCTCTTTGAGCCTGAGCCGAGCTGCACTATGCTCAGCTCGCTAAGAGCTTGAGTTGTCAAAGGTCTTATATGTGTTAATAATATATATAGATTTAGCTTATTGCATGATATATTTATATATCATACAAGAAATATGGGTTATTGGACTTTAAAATTCGGGCCTAAAACAGTAAGCTTGATTTGGTGAGATGACCTCGTTTCAATCTTAGTAAGCCAAACCTGAGCTCAGCATCTCAGTATGAGCCTTGCTTGAGCCTAATCCTTGTGTGACAAGCCTGAGTTGAGCTTGAGCCTAATCCTTGTGTGACATGTTTGAGAGGAGCCTGAGCTTAATCCTCGTGTGACAACTCTGACCTGAGATGGCACCCGTAAGTATAAACTTTTTCTTTTTATATTTTTAATATATAGGTTAACAGAGGATGTTTTAGTAATTACACGCCTTAGTCAATCTCCTGAAAGAGCACCTTCGTAGGTTGGAGGACCGGAGCCATATCTTCTGGTCCACATTTTTTGTGCTCCACAGGTACTCCGAGACACAAAGGAGGTGGGGCCCACACATTTTTTTTGCAATGAGGCTTTTCAAAAAATTTATGGGCCCCACCTCCTTTGTGTCTTGGAGTACCAGTAGAGGACAAAAAATGTGGACCAGAGGATATGAATCCCAGAGGACCACCAGAATAGGCCTAGGGCATCCATACTGGTCGGGAACCACAATTAATGGGTCTCACCTAAAAAAAAGTCTAAGGCTGAAATCGGCATGATCATCCATTCTAAACCATCTGATTCGTAGTTTGTTTTCAGAACTTTAGTAGACTTTTTTTTTATCCATCTAATAAATACAACATTAACATATGATCAGACTGATTATTGGCCAAGTAATCTCTGAATTAAGACCCATCCAAATGGTAGCTTGACGTTAAACGCCAGTCCTATAAAGGATCAGGTTGGATCAGGTTCTGTGACATAAGACCCAAGATTTTGCTTTGAACAAAATCCCCTCGGTCGGAATGTGGTTTACAAAGTTGGCTTCTGCAGTTGATTCAAACTCTTGGAATATGGCTCAAACAAACTGAGCATTTGTTTAGCGTTCATAGTCTCAGTTCATCATCCAGAGAATGCAATAAGCTCATCTCACAAGCCCATTTTGTGGTTTAGACCCATAGTGTTGAGAACCGGACTGGTCATCGAATTGGTAAGGTGGACTGTTCAGGTCCAATCAGGTTCGACCATCGGTTTACATGATCTAACTGCGGTTCGTTTAATGAAAGTAAAATATAATAAAATACCAATATATAAAAAAAATTATAATGTATTAGAAGGCTTATGACCAGGTTTTTTAATTTTTAGACATACCAACAAATGTAATAAAATAGTAAAAAAATAAAAACAAGTCATAGAAAGTGGAATTGGAATTTGGAAACACACATTTCTAATTTTTTCTTCTTAATTTGCTAAAAAATAAAAAACCAATAGATTATATTAGAATCGGGTTCGTAAAAAATCGGTCGGTTTTCATCGGTTTATACGCGGTTTTTGGTAGATTATGATTTTAAGCTTTTATAGAATTGTTTATGGTGCTGGTTCAGGTCAAACCGGGTTGAACCATTTGATCCAGTTTGATTTTCAAAACTATGTATAGACCACAAAATGGTTTTGATAGTCCTTCCCATCTTCTCACAAACAATGTTTGAGCTTTTCCAGTCTTGAAAGAGCTTTAGTTAACTATTGGGATCAGGTACCTATAAGAGTTGCATATGCCTTGTATTTGGGTGGCTTTGACATAGTCCTCCCAAGAGGGAGGTTACTAGTAACACCTCGCATTGCACTTAAGGGCAAAATTGTAAATTTTATCTATACGGGTAGAATAATTATTTCACATGTTTTAGATAGACTATAGGGTGGTTTAGGAACCTTTTGTACCAATTTAGAAGTATAGAACCCAAGTTGGACTACAAATTATACAAGTTCAAAAGTTTTCTCAAATACAAAATTAGGGTAACTTCACGGGAAAACCTGTACTAATCCCAAGATAATTTGAGTATGAGCCATGCATAATTGGAAATGTCTATCAGTCTAGATTCAAACGTATCAAATGTATCAAACGGTGCACAGATTAGAGTTTTCTAGAGAAAGTTATGCTCATTTTTCTCACGGGGGTTAAAGTTGGAAAAACTAGTCTGAAAACCGGGATGGGTCCCGGGGCGTATCTACGATCGGTCACCTAAATATAGGATGGGTCACGGGTCATTTTCAGAACATTGAAGTCCCAGGTTTCGAAGGGCGATCGGTCACCTATATTGGCGATGAGTCTCAATGGGTGTATGTAATCGGACTCTAAAATCCGTGATGGGTCTCGAGGGTGTCCAGAATAGGACTAATCGCCTATTCATAAAAAAAAAGCGATTTTATCCCCATCCCATAGGGAATCTTTTGCTATGAGGATATTTTCGTATAATGATGGGTACATTACCTTATTTTGGCCTAAAATATATGACAATACACCTAAGAGAGGGAGAGATAAGAGAAGATTGAGAAAATAGAGGATTTAATTCTCTTAAGCTAGGGTAAGCTTGATTTTTTTACATCTAGGCTATGTAAGCTAGAATTTTTAAAGTTTTGACACTAGATTTTTGTTCTAGTGTGTCTCCTTGTTGAATCTATATAAATATTGCAGGGGCTAAAAATTGAAGGAGGGTTTGAGGAAGGAAAATTTGAAAGAAGTAAAGGATATTAAGTATTCTTTTAAACTAATGTCATTTTCTCATTTATTTCTTGTAGATCCTTATGATTTGATGGTGAGGTCCACTGTTGGAATCTTTTTGATTAAAAAACCATGAGAGCCTTGTTCTAGATTGATGTTCCTATGATTGCAAGTGATTCCTAAGTGACTTGAATGCTATTTTCATCACCTATGTTAAATTTCTTTGATGAATTCATGTTATATATCTATTGAAAATCTAATGTGAATTGCTATGCAAATTGAATCTAAGTATATTTTGATCTCATGAATTTCTTCATTAAAAGATTCATGAAGTTTCCTTTGAAATCTCCATGTTAGATACGTAATTGATATGGATCTAAGATCAAATTGATAAAAATCCCCATAAAATTTCCTATATAAAACATGATATGATTGATTTATATGCATTTTGTTGTATTGCCATAAGAAATGTGAATTCGTTTGAACTAATATGAAATTGAACAGAAGAAAATGACTTTGATTGAAATTAAGTATGATTGAAACTTTGATTTCCACTTATGGACTATAAAATATTAACCAATGATTAGTAATTTAGATTCCTTTGAATAAAGTAAAGATCTCATGATATAAAAGATCATAAGAACTACAAATTATGAAAATCTATTTAAAGTAGTGATCTATATGAATGGATTATGAAAAATTGAATATGTTATGATCAGAACTTATTGAACCATGAAGTCTTCTTTTATATGTCATGAGAACCCTTATTGACTATTGATATCCTTTAATATATCTCAGTTATTTGTTGAACTTTGAAATGTTATTGAATCTTTGAACTATAAAACCTTTTTTGGGCCTTATTGAATTACTAGACTCTTTGAAAATTATTGAACTGTTTGAGACCTTCCATTGGGTCACAACAATGGAATATGTATTTAGGACCTACCCTTAGGTCGCAACAAGGGAGAAAATATAATTTTGGAACCTTTCATTAAGTCCCCACAAATGAAATATGTGTTTGAGACCTACCATTGAGTCGCAACAATCGTATAGTATAGAAGACTACACTGGTAATCTATATAAGGACCTACCCTTGGGTTACAACAAGGGATATGATATGATCTTTGGGTCCTATCATAGGGTCACAACAATGATAAAATAATTTGGGACCTTCCATTTGGTTGTAACAATAGAGATTGCCATTTGACTATTATATTGATTCATTGAACCCATTTAATGGTTGTTTTGAGACCTCTCATTGGGTCATAATAACGGTGTATCATTGACTACTTTTGAACCTTATTAGATCTTTTAACTTTATTGATCATTTTAATTATTGTTTCGGGATTTATCATTGGATCGTAACAATGAAAGTTATTGATTTTGAATTGACTTATGTCTTTCCTTCATTTGAACTTATTGAACTTTATTGGATATAATTCTGGGACCTCCCATTAGGTCACAACAATGAAAAACAATGATTGAATATTTGAAATCTAATGAAAAGTGATATGAGCTAATAAACAAAAAAATGATCAAGTTTATGAGCAAATGAACTATGTGATATGAATGTATTTGAATCTTAACGATAAGTGAGTGAACTATTAATAAAAAAATATAAAAAATGAATATAGAAAAGTGATACATTGATTAAATAAAAAAATACAAGATGCTACACTTATCATTACATTGTGACACATACTTCTTTATTGTCTATAACATTGATTATGATTATATTGTTTATTTAATTATACCCATGGACTTATATACTATTGCTTTCTATGGTTTGAACTCCATATTATTATTCATGCTTATGTTACGCAAGATAAACCTATGTACAAACTATATCTGTCATTTTAGATATGGTTTAAATTTTTACTTGTTGAGTCCATCAAACTCATCCCAATTGGCATAGGTTTGGATGAAATTGATGGCTTAGTTACGGTGGATCCAATTGAAAAAAGATTGTCATTTTGCTTCATACTATTTGAGACATGATTTTGATGAATGTAATAAGTACTTTACATTAGAGTTGATTGTAGTGAACATATACGATTGTAGAGACTTATATGTTGATTATGTTATGAGATTGTATGCACTTTTATGTTATGTTCATGATCGTTTTATATTTGAGTAGATGGGTTAATATTTTCGTTGCACTTTATTATTCTTGAATGGAATGGTTATGAACATATATGTTATGAATGAGTTATGCTTTCACTAAAGGTAAAGATAATGAATCAAGAGTTATGGTTAAATGATGAAAGACTTATACCTAAGGTAAGGCATACACAAATGTTTTTACGCTTCCGCACATGGATTCTGATACTATAAAATTAATATATGACTATATGTGTTATATAGAATATGGATCGAGTGTCAATGTGACACTCCAAAACGATGGTGCATATGGGTAATATCCAAGTTTGGATTCAGGGGCGTTATGTTACTGGTCGAATTCCCTTAGTAGAAATTCCACAGCATGCAATGTCATCTACCTCTCCCACCGCAATGTAGGTACTAAGCTATAAATGGAGGCGAGATTTGGTGAAACAACTTAAAGTGAACCTATGATAGGAATGACATTAGGGCCAACACATCAGCGCCAAAAAAGTGACTTTACACCTTTTGGGGGATGCTTTTCACTTTTTGGCACTGATGTGTTGGTCCTAAGCTCATTCCTAATTTAGGCTCACTTTAAGTTGTTTCACCAAATCCTTAGGGCTATAAATATGATAGTTGAGAGGGTCGCAAGTGGCCTTTCCTGGGAAGAAAGTTACCTATAGTAGTTCACTAATTTTATAATTGTTTATATATTAAAAAAAATACAAACTTCATTTACAACCATATGCCACAATATCTTCTGTGAAAAAATATGATAAGCTACCAAACTACATTAACCTTGGCCTGTTGAAAAAGCAAAGTACTAAGGTAGTGGAAAAAATTGCAAGGAGGAATATTATAAATAAAAAAGTACAAGAAAAACAAAGTGTTGGGCCTTGCTGTGAGTTTCCATATCTTGATATGGGGCATTGCTTATTGTGTTTGTTTCTTCCATTAACTCTAATGTGTGCTATGGTGGTAAATGTTTAGGCTGCAGAAGGGGCCAGAAGTGTTGAGGCTTCGAGGATTATCAGTGTTGATATGAGCTCCTACTGATTCCATGAAAGTAAATGATTAAGTTCTGTAATGAATTCGTCAATGTATTGCTCCTGAAGAACAAATTCTGTGTTCTACAATTGTAGATCACAACTGATGTTTAGACTGGTAATTTGGATTTATGTATCTCTTTTATTTTTATTATCTATTTGGGACTGATAATTGATTGGACTATCTTCTTCTAAACAGCAAAGAAAGTTGGGGTTATTAAGTTTTTGAACCAGGAAGACTATGATAAACCTGTTCAAGATGTTTGTTTCTGGACTTTTCTTTATAAAATAGTTGCATTACCTGATTAACAACTCTGCTTCTCTCTCTTTACTAGATTAAATTTGTATATGGAGTTCTAATTTTCTGAAAGGTCCTCATCTAATGTTTATATAAAATTGTTCTTATACTACTTTGTCTAGGTAATTGCTTATATGTTTCATGGAGTTAGCTGAAGCCTTGAATGTACCGGAAACATTGATGCTATGATCTCTGCCTCTCTGCCTTTGAATGTGTTTACAAATGTATGTTCTAACAATTTCATTCTCTTCTTACATGGTTCCTTTCCTTGAATCATTATTCTTTCTAGAATAAGTGTGCAATCTCTAACATATTGATTGAAGCCCATGGAATAAAGTGATAATAAAAAATTCAAATTTGTTGGGTGTTTGTGGGTAGATGTGTATGCAAATCATCCATTTGTTCTTGCTCCTTCTTGAAAATGCTTGTTGTTACTTGTGGACCTATAGTTAATACCATGCTATGATAAACTAATGCCAAAAAAAGAGTTAATTGCTAGGCTTAACTTCACCAACAAGAAGTCAACAAGCATAACTCAACTGCACGAGTTGCTACGAGACCATAACAAGAATTGAATTTTTGTCACAAATTTGGAAGAAATCTAAAGTTTGCTTAGGGTTGGCTGACCTTGGATCCGAAGGACTGACACAGGGCTTGACACATCAGCACTAGGGGTGGGCATGGGCCGGGTCATGATAGGCCCAGGCCTGGCCCTATAATTATAGTCTGGGCTTGGGCCTATAATTTTTAATAAACTTAGTAAACTTAAGCCCGAACCTGACCCTAATTAATTGATTGGGCTTTGAACTGCCCTATGAATTTCAAAATAATTTAATGTTACGATATATGTTTGAGCTCTAAACCTATCATATAATAACTAATAATTTAATTAATTAAACTACAAATTTTATTAGTTTTAAAAAACATAGAAAACTACATATATAAATTCTAAGGATTGTTTATTACAAAAAATCATTGATTTCACTATGACTTGAACTTAATACCTAATGTAAAAAATCATTTTTATCAACTAAGCTATGTAATATTGATAATTTTAAAATACTTAATATATTAAATATAATATGTAAAAGTTCAGGCTCAGGCCAGGTTTTTTCTGGCCAAGTTAATCGGCTTTGGCCATGTCCACCCCTAATGAGCACCAAAAGAGTGACTTACACTTTTTGGGAATGCTTTTCACCTTTTCGACACTGATGTGTTAGTCCCTGTGTTAGTCCTATTTTAAGATGACTTTAGTTAGTCCTACCAAATCCTCATGGGGGCTGGTTACCCGCATGAGGTATGTGCCTAACCTCAGAACAGTATGCAGTTGGAATTAACTTCTTACATGCCAGAAAACAAAGCCTCTCAGGCCATGGGCACCGTTCACATGAACCACTGCCTGAGCGTCACCAAGAAAACGCACTTCAGCTCTAGAAAGCTTCTTTGCAAGTAACAAACCAACTTGGATGGCCTCCGTCTCTGTTGTAAAAGGTGACGAAGCCATCATTTATCGGATCCCTGACACCTCCACCACTTAAAGACCGTTGTTCCAAGCTATTGCAACAATGCTGGCTATCTTTGTAAGAGGAGAATGCCGCATCAACTGTAATTAGAATAGCACCTGGTGTAGTGGATGGATCACAAAAAAACCTCAATTGAGTTACAGTATCAGATTGGGGGTGGTGGCTGCCCCCAGTTAGGAGCCACTCCCATTCCTTCGATAGCCTGCAAAAGGTAGAGATGATGGAGGTCATGTAAGGGGCGAAGTTCTGAAAGCAACATAAGTTTCGGTGTTTCCAAAACGCCCAACAAGTGAAGCCTACATTCTGCTGTTGTTTGGTTTGCAAGTGTTTGGGTAGGGAAGAGGCGGAAAGAAGATGCATTAGCTTTCCAGAGGGGGGTAAGGGGTGAGTTTGAGTCGGTAGGGGGGAGTGTAGAGTGTGCGCCGAGGTAGATGACGCATAGGGACAGTCAAAGAAGCAATGGGAAATAGTTTTGGCTGGGTGGTGACATGGGTCACATTGGGCTTGGATTACCACCCCGGAAGACAGCAACTCATGTTTTACCGCAACTGCTCCTGTGCTGATACGCCATAGCAACATCTTAATTTTAGGCGGGAGCAGGGCATGCCAGATTAACTTCCATGTGGGGCTAGGAGTAGCTGGACTAGACAGGATTGGGGGGGTGGAAAGCTTCCTAAGTAAGAACAGAATATGCCGTTTTGACTGTGAATTGGCCCAGGCAGTCGTGCACTCAAAGGAGACAATCTTGGTCGATGAGAGGGCTTAGCTTAATTGTCCGGATGGCATCAGTCTCAGCCTGAGATAGAAGGTGGGCAATGGGGGAGAGATCCCAAGTCATGGAAAGGTCATCCACCAACTCCTTAACCATGACACCGACTTTGGGGGGAGGGGGGGGGGGGCAGAGGCACATAGTTTGTAGCCGTCCATAGATGGGAGCCATGGTGCGTTCCAAATGTTGAAAGTGCTGTGATGGCTAACCTCCCATACAAGACTTTTTTGGAAGACCAACTACGGAGAGGCTATGCCATGCCCGAGGGTTAGAGCGATGAGGTTTAACATGAGCAAGTATTTGGAAGGGAAGTAGATGGAGGCCATGAGTTGACCCTAATAGGGAGTCAGGGGATGAAAGGAGCTGAAATGACATAAAGTTTGACATAGGGTGTATTAATAAATATAGGGTACATATTTACAATAATACCCTCATTTGACTAATGTGTATTGAAAAAAACACCCATTCTCATGCGTCTTGGATTCTTGTCACACGATTGATACTGGCATGATATCACCGGTAAAAGCAGATTTCCTGCTACACCAGGGTGCAGCGTGACACATGACAAAAAAAGTGAAAAACCAGCTACAGGTGCATAAAGATTGGTGGTTCATTTTTTTTGCTACGTGTCCCACAGCGCCATGGTGATTCAAGGTCACTGAAAGCTTTGGCGGCTATACAAGAAATCCGCTTTAGATATCAGTTCATTCAGACGATGATTCAAGCCCCTTTAAGGAGATATTGCAGACTTCCAGCAAGTTGCTGAAGTATTAGTTCCTGTGACTTGATGCAAATACACGAAAAATACATATACATATTTACCAAAATACCCCCATCTGATGTCGCGTCTAGTGCTAATTTGCCACTGGCGGGACTTCTCTCCATTTCCAATGGAGAAGATTCAAAGTCGAGAGAATCGTCAAGCAAACCCATCCCCAGATTCCTTCGAAGCCAAGTAATGCCTGCCTTCCCTCCGTTTGCGTAGCAACTCTTCAATCTCTCTATTCTCTCCCTCCCAAACCAAACATGTCCCTCACCAAATCTTCAGCGTTTCCGACCATCCGCTCTCCTCCAGCGAAAATGAAATCAACTACCAGCAACGCCATTCGCCCAATTGTGCTCCTACTTCTGATTCTCTCCACGGCATTACCCGCCGAAGCTTTCTCCTACGCCCAATGGAGAACCCTTTTTTCTCTGGCTCATTCGCTCATGAACAGAGTCGCCAACCTCCGTGAATCAAGGGGAGACGTCGCAGGCGCAGAGAGGGCGAGAAGAATCGCAGAAAAGCTGAATGGAGGGTTAGGGTTAGGGTTTTTGAGCGGGATGTGGTCAATGGGTTGGGACTACGCCAGGAACTACGCCTGGAGAGATGTGGCCTGGAGCGAAATGCTTGGCGCGGTTTCGGACATGAACGACCTTTTGAGGGCTCTGAACGATTTGACTCGGATGGAATCGGAGAAGGACAAGGCGGCTTGGGTTTATCGCAACTACCAGCGCATTTTAGGGGTTTCTAAATCGCTCTTTCGCAGGTTGCTCTCTGTGTTCCGCGAATCGGTACGTTTTTGCTGCTGCTGTTGTTTTTGTATATTTGCGAATTCTAGTTTTTGTTTTTTCCTTTGGATCTTACTAACGTGGGCGTCTCCAATTTTGGTTTAAAGGGTCCATTGAGGGAGTTGGTGTTAACGTTGCAGAGAGAGATGGAGGGGGGTTTACTAAGGGACTGCCTTGAATTGGGGACGACTGACTTGAAAGGATTGATTCAAGTAGCCAAAGATCTCGCCTTACAGTTCTCTTCTTCTTCCACTTCGAACCGAGACGATCTTTGAGAGAGAGAGAGAGAGAGAGAGAGAGAGAGAGAAACAGCTGTTTGGTTTGTTCTCTGTTGGGATTCTTGTAAAATGAGAGGGATTCTTGTAAAATGAAAAGCCCATAGATCCGGGGGTCGTGCTCACAAAAGTGCAATTGAGAATTTTGGGCATAGATCTCTTACGTGGATCAATAGGATTGTTTTATTTATGTTTAGTGTTATTTATAGGCATCAACTTGGCTTATAGACTGTAATCTCCGTATATTATTCACAATCTCCATTTTCCAATGCTAAGAAAGTATTGAAGGTAAAGCGATTGAAAGTGAGAAGCTTTTTAATTGACAATACTTGCAGTGTTTCTATCTTTATATATATATATATATATATTTTATGTCTTACGCATATCCTCTGCGCCACCTTATGGTGCAGCAAGGTGAGCCACAGACACAAATGGGGGTGGGGCCATACACTTTTTACAAGGTCACACCCCCTTTATGTCTGTGGCTCACCATGGTGCACCATGTCTTAAGGGATTGTGCCTGCACCCCCTTTGTCTGAGTTATTGCATTGTAGTCTATTTGTAGAGAGGTCATGAGGTCTAGTAACATTGAGTTGTCATATGCAACCCCAATCCTGTGGATCTCATTGGCCCCTTAAGGTTGTGTCTGATCGTTTGGATTTGGGCCAAATCCGGTGGAATTCAGAATATGATTCCATTGATTAGACAGTCTCCACACATCTGGTTGGCTGGATTAGGAACCTATCAATTTTCCGTGCAAATCCAATGGAATCCATTTCTTTGTATTTTTTTAGTTTTCCTTTTCCATTTAAGAAGGTCAGGTTTGTGACCAAATCCGGTGAAAACTCCTATCTATTATGTTGATCGTTGATCTCTTGTCGATTCCAAAAAAATTGTTTTCTATTTCTTGGCAATCAAATAATGAATAGGATTATTGTATTGCATTCAATTCATTTTCTAATTCTTTCTATTCCTTTGTACATTTTGGATTCTCAATTTCCTTTTCTAATCCACTCAAATCTGGACATCCAGACGGAGCCTAATGGGGGCTGGGATTAGGTACGGAAATCAGTTTTTCCTGATGTATTAGAATGGCATCAGGGGGCTGACACATCAGTGCAGAAAAGTGACTTTCACTTTTTGGGGGTGCTTATAACTTTTCAATGCTTATGTGTTCACCCCCTGATGCCATTCTTATACATCAGGAAAAACTGATTTCTGTACCTAATCTTTTCTGCCTTAACGAACGGCCATGGTCCGGGCATATGCCGTGCCAGACATGAGGCATTGAAAAATGAAAATCACCATCAAAAAGTGTAAATCACTTTTGTGATGCGCATGTGTCCTGCGCTGCATGTAAAAATAATTAGGGGTGATACTGATTAATCTTGATTTTGAGAACATAACCTTACGAGCCTTGGGGTAAAAGTAAAATGAGCTTGTTAGATAGTTGGAGCAACATAACAAATGCTGTTCCGCCTTTCTATAATTTAAACTTCAAACATGCTTATCAAGGCCACAAAAGTGGGTGTGATTTTACACCTTCAAGATTTGAATTTTAAACTTCAGTTAAATCACACCTATTTTTGTGGTTGTCATAGGCCCATGGATTTCTAACTGTAGACAACTTCCTCTCCCTTCCATTCTATCTAGGGAGTATTTGTCTGGAATTATGCCAAAAGCCTATCAATCAAGCCAAACAAGATGACAACAATAACAAGTAAAGAATAAAACAAATCAAACCACAAGTGTACTACAAAATACATGATTTACGTGAATAACCCCAAGTTGGGGAAAATCCATGAAACCGTAAAGAAAGCTTCACTAAACTTGGAAGAATTTAAGAGTTCTCTCTCAATCTTTCACAAACCACATGTTTTTTCACTTTCTTTTAACCTTATTATAACCCTAAACAACAATAAAGACATTATATATATATATATATATATATATAGAGAGAGAGAGAGAGAGAGAGAGAGAGAGAGAGAGAGAGAGAGAGAGAG
>JAOXJP010123788.1:0-13780 GCA_025762735.1 Platanus orientalis | reverse complement strand
GACCACCCCTTAGTAATTTGGTCATAACTTTCTCAAATCACCTCGGATTTGCACAATCTTGGTCTCATTACAAAGGTAATTGAATAACCTATCTAATTACACCAAAATCAAGCCAAAAAGTCAAAAGTTTTGACATTTGAAAAAGTGGGCTGAACATAAAAAACGGGATTACTCTAAAAAACCCAAACTTTGGCACTATTGGCCTTGTTACATGGATACATAAAATATCGTACCCCCCTTAAAAGATCCTAAATAACTCCACATAATATGTACACTTAAATCTTGCCCTCTCATGTGGGGGTACATACATAAGTCTTGCTTGATTGTCCGTATCAAAAGCTCTCAATGCTAAGGGAAGGTGCATATGGCGAATGGTCTTGGCAGTTGTGTGCTAGTCTTTGTGAATTGAGCGCAATAATCGAGCCTTTAAAGACAATGCTGAACCTTCTTATAGTGTATAGGATAGTTAATAGAGAGACTTATGGCGTTTTGGGCTAAGAGATGTAAGGGCTGCTAGGGAATGGGTATTGCGGTGGTTTTGAGGATTGGAGTTCTGTTATGGGGATAGCCATGTAATTGATAGGTTGGGCAAAGGGGGATGCATTGTATATTTCTGTTGTTTGTTTATATTGGACAGCTTGTCCCCATCTTTTTGTTTTCTATAATAAATGTCTTTCTTCTCATTAAAAAGTGATATCATACTAGTGATCAACTCAGATTCATAAGATCTTGATTTCGTTGGAATGGTAACTCAATAACCTTTCAAATAACACTGGAATCTGTCAAATGGATGAGATTTGACCTCCGACAATTTGGGCCTAAATAAAAGTGATGGAAATAAGGCTCCTACTTCCCTTAAATTAATGACATTAACTTTGATAAAACTAATTAATATCCTAGTTGAATCTAACGTATTTCTACTAAAAAAGATAAATTACAATTGAAATTAAATCAAAATCCAATAGAATTATCAATCTAATATCTTTAGGATTCCATGTGGAACACAAAGACAACTATATGGACCAGCAAGGAAAGGTAATTAAGGGCTATCCAGCCATGGACCTAGAAAAGCCCAATAGTCAGTGTAAAAAAGGCCCAACATTATGAGTTCCACTCTAAGCCCACGTGCAGGCCCAATTGGACTTTTTGGGGTGGTTTCTGGCGTTTTTGTTCCCACATCAACTTGTTATATTATATGTTAGCACATGATAAACACTATTAACTGATGCAACAACATTAGATTTTGTGGAGAAAGCCTACTATTTATGGAAGCCTAAGCTAAGGACTTGTCAAGTCAAGGAGAAATCAAGCAAGTGTCCATGGTAGAAAATTGTTTTAGGTTTTTAATTTCAAGTTTTAGGCATATAATAAGGCTCTTTTGCAGCCAAAGAGTAGGGTATTTTAATTATTAGTGTTTAGAGGGGTAAATTGGGTAGTTTATGTTATTTTTATTTAGCCAAACATAAGCTTATTTAGGGCTGGTCATGTGACCCAAGTAAAGGGGGGTATTTTAGGGACTTTGGTGCAATTTTATTAGAAGGGTGTAAAACCCTATGCTGTAACGATTTGGGGGGGGGGCAGATTTTGATGAATTAAAAGTTTGGTTTTGAAGACCCAACGTGGGCTCCTATCTCCTTCTCTCATCTACGTTTCTCCAAGGTAAATCTCCAAGGTAAATCCTTCTCTCTCAAAATCTCTTTTATTCTTCTTCTTCTTCTATTCCATATATCATCTTCTTCCATTCTTTTATCACCCAGAATTCTTTGCAGCCTTAACTTCCCATCACTTCTATCTTCGCCAAACCTCAATCCCTCCATATTTCATTAAACCTTTACACCACAACCTTTCCCACCCTTGGACATCCTAACCTTTGGTGTCCTCCTATAGTTAAAACCCATCCCTATTAAATATGGAAGGCTATAAAGAGGGCCAGGTGGCACTTCCTTGGACAACATACTTGGGGTAATTTTTTTGAAGCCTTTGGGGTTTGATCTAGTGGAAACTTTTGCACTTTTCAAGAGGCCTTGGATTAATGTGCATCTTACATGTATGTCAAAAATGGCGATCATTGCAATTGAACGTAAAACTTTTGAGGTGAAATGGTCAAAAAAAGGTAGGTTGGATCAGGTAAGAATCATTAAGAGAGGACCGGGATACTCTGTTTCGATTAAGATAAATCCTTCATTGACACGTTGGGTAGTGGAACATCTCTGGCTGGCAAGTCGACTGCCTGACCAGGATAGACTCGTGAAAACTCGGGATGAAGGAGAAAGTTTTAGTGCTTTAGCGTAAAGAAAATAGATGTGGAAGGTTTGTTGAATTTGCTGCAACCCCTCGGTCTGGTAGAAGAAGACATAATAATCCCTGAGAGTTGCAGAGAAGGGGGATGGGATAACCTGGCAAAACTTATAAAGGATGACTTCTTGGAGGTTGATGCACACAGACTACCAAAACCCTTTAAGCATATCCATTCGGATTTTCTAGGCCTATCAGAAAGGATAAATGTTCGGGTTGTAGCAACGGAAAGCAAGCATTCTATGAACCAGGCGGACTGGGCTCTGAGTATTTGCGTTGAACAAGTTGCCAATATCAACCCCTGGGTGGAGGTAAAGGAAATGAATACTGTGGCCCTAATGCGAAGTGGCAATGTCCAAATCAGGCCTATTGCAAAAGATCGAGGATTAATTCTAGGGCTTAGTTCAGCGGAGGCAAGATGGCTAGATGTGCATGGAACTCGAATGATTCATCCTGGGTTTCTGGTCTTCCATAGGTGGTCCCCTGTGTTGGGAACAAAAACAGCCATAGGCTGGTGGAACTCTTTCTAGTTAAGAATAAGGGGATTGCCATTTCATCTGTGGAAGGATGAGGTTTTTGCGAAGATTGTGGCGAAATGTGGAGGGCTACGCAGAGTTGATGAAGATACCACCCTTAGAAAGGACTTGAGATGGGCCAGACTTCAAACTCGATCTGTAGACCTTAGAAAGATACCCAGGGTGGTTCAGGTCTTGGATGGGGAGTTGAAGTATGACGTTTCCATAATAGTGGAAGAGGAATGGGAAGAAGAAATGCAACTTAGGAAATCTTTTGGACGTAATGGCTACCTGGATGATAGAGGACGGTATTCCGAGGTGGTTAGGAATACCAGTCTAGTATTTGACTCTGACAAAACCACGAATGACATGGGCGACTTAATTTCAAAATTCAAACATCACAAGAGCCTTCGAGAAGACCTTGGCATGAGTCAGAAGATAAGAGGGAGAAAGTCGATTATGCCCTGAGACAAAGGTTAGCTTGAAATGAAGTGAAAGGGTATAAAAGGGAATGATAAATCGATGTCTTTAAGGAGCACAAACTCAAATGTCGATTCCCATAATGCCCTTCAAGGGCTGATTCAGTCAGCGGAGGGAGATATATCTAGAAGGCCTAATTGGACTTTGCAGGCTAGAGAAAATATATTAACTCAATTGCCCTTGCCCCTTTTTAAGTCATCAAAGCAGGATTTTAAAGAAAGAAAGGCTGGAAGGTCTTTGGACATACCATCGACTGTATCAATCTTACGGACAAAAGATTGGGTTTTATCGCATTTCAACTAGAGATCTCAGGGAGCGAAGAAAAGGGAGGAGATGGAGAACATAGATTCGTAGATAGATGTCGGGCAGCTGGTGATGAAGGAACGAAATTGGGAGGTAGGGGAATCTTTGTTTGCGAAGTACAAGGATGCAAATGAAAATGGAATCCTTTGTGATTCCATCGTGGCTTTGAATCAAGATTGCGAAGGGGAAGAGGTGAGTCCGATGGCCTCTTGTATTTCCTAGGTCGATCATGATTTCCAATCAATGGACCTTCAACCAAAGGATGAAATGGCAATTATAAGTCCAAGGGAAACACTATCAAAACCCCTATGCCTTTTTTCTGATGATAGAGGTCTTCAAATTGTTCCGGTGGAGGAATTACCTCTGACGTTATCTGAGGTGTCTATATAGGTTTTAAATCAGATGCAGGTAGTAAGCCAGTTTTTGGGAATATCTTTTAAGTGGGTTGAGAGACAGGCAATAGACCTTTTCATGACACTAGAAAAGGAGATTTCTGTATCTGGTTTTGAAGTAAGAAACAGAGGATCCATAGGGAACTGAGGAGCCTCCGACTAGCAGTGAGGACACAATATCGAAGAGGAAAAGCTTGGGGAAATTCAATAGGATTTCATTGTGGGAGCTGAGTGAGGTGTAAGGTTCTTGTTGATTTTGGGTTGCTGTTGATCTAAATGTCGTTCTCTATCCTAGTTTGGAATGTGAGAGGCCTGCGGTGTCATGACAAAAGAATTCTGGCGAAAGACATCGTGGCTTCGAGCTCGGTGGAAATTTTGGTGCTGGTGGAATTGAAATGAAATCCATGCCTCGGTCATTCATGAGACTGGTATGCCCTTTCTCTCTTTTGGATGGAACTTGGTTGCCTTCAATTGGTGTTGCAGGTGGTATTTGGGTTTTGTGGGATTCTGTAAAGTGGAGATAAAGCAATCGATTATTAAAAAATACTCGGTCTCTATAAATGGCCATTTAAAAAATTCGGAAGCAAGGTGGCATATTACGGAGGTTTATGGGCCGTGTATTGCAGAGTGGAAACAAGAAATTTTCTAAGAACTGGATGATATTAGAAGTGAGTAGGAAGGCCCCTAGTGCATCCGTGGTGATTTCAATGAGGTGCTGTGCCCTTCAGAGAGATCTGGTGGGAGTAGCTTCAACAATGGTATCAGAAGGTTTGCTGATTTAGTTGAGAATCATGGGCTAAGAGATGTTCCTATCTTGGGGGCTCAATACACTTGGTCAAATATGCAATCTACTCCAAGTCTTAGCAATCTGGACAGATTTCTTCTCTCGCCGGAATGGGACCTCTCCTTTCCGTTCTTCATTGGGATGGCCAAACTAAGACCTATTTCAGATCATGTCCCCATTGTTTTGTGTGGTAAGGTGCAACTTGGTGCCACTAAGCCTTTTAAATTTGAAAATATGTGGTTGGAGAGCCCAAATTTTGTGGTGTTAGTGAAGGGTTGGTGGGACTCCTTTGATGTAAATGGCAGACCAGGGCAAAAACTGAGATTGAAACTTAAATTTTTAAGGGATAAGCTGAAGGTATGAAATAAGGAGGTATTTGGAAATGTGGACTTGAAGAAGAAGCAATTGCTAGAGGAGATAAAATTCTGGGACTCAAAGGAAGAGAGTAGTAGTCTCACTAATGTAGAAAAACAACTTCGAATCATGGCAAAACAAGATTATGCGAAAGTCATAGGGCTTGAGGAAATTAAGTGGAAGCAAAAGGCCAAAGTCAAGAGGCTAAAAAAGGGGGATAGCAACACCAAATTCTTTCAAAGAATTTCGGCCCGGAGAAATACAAATTACATTTACTCCTTGAAGGATGAGAATGGAAATGAGGTGGATTTAGCTGGCCTCAACAACCATATTGCTTCCTACTTTATGCAAGTTTACAAGGATCCAGGAATTAATAGGCCCAAACTGGATGGCCTACTATTACCGCAAATTTTTGCTGAAAAAAGGAACTGGCTGGTGCGCCCTTTTGAAGAGAGTGAGATTAAAAATGTTGTTTGGAGTATAGAGGATGACAAGGCTCCAGGGCCGGATGGCTTTTCCATGACATTCTTTAAAACATGCTGGAGTGTGCTAAAAAGGGATATTATAGACACTGTAAAAAATTTCCATGATGAATCTTTCCTGGATAATGGGAGTAACGCCATTTATATATCCCTCATCCTTAAATCGGAAAATGTGACAAAAATTTCAGATTATAGACCTATAAGTCTTGTGGGTAGCATCTATAAGATTATTTATAAAGCTTTGGCTTGCAGACTTAAGGTGGTACTGGGGGACATCATTTCTCCAAACCAGAGTGCCTTCCTTAGAGGGAGACAATCAGCAGATGGGCTGTTAGTAGCAAATGAATGTATTGATGCGGTGCTTAAGAATGACACATCAGGGATCCTGTGTAAACTTGATATGGAAAAAGCTTATGATAAGGTAAATTGGGAATTTCTAGATTACATGCTTGGGCGAATGGGTTTCAGAAGGAAATGGAGAAAATGGATGGGGAAGTGTTATGGGTTGGCCCACTTCTCAGTTTTGGTAAATGGTGCAGCAGTTGATCATTTCCATGGCTCTCGTGGTCTGAGACATGGGGATCCCCTCTCGCCCTTTCTCTTCTTGATTGTAGGGGAGGCTTTTGGAGCCCTTCTCTCTAAAGCTTTTCAGGGTGGCCTTCTTGAAGGCCTTGAGGTGAAGCCAAACGGGATAAAGGTTTCTCATCTCCAGTTCATAGATGATACTTTGATTATGTGTAGAGCTTCGGAAGAGCAATTGAAGTATTTAAGATGTGTGGTTAGGTGCTTTGAAGCAATGTTAGGCTTAAAAGTGAACTTACATAAAAGTAGGATCTTTGGTATTGGGTAGGTGGATAATATAGGAAGATTGGCTGAGTGTCTGGGATGCTCAGTGGGCTCCCTTCCTACTACCTATTTGGGTCTCCCATTAGGAGCTATGCATAAAAGCATTACTCCTTGGAATGTGATTATTGATCGGATCCAGAAAAGATTGGCAAGGTGGAAAGATAGTTATCTTTCAAAAGGAGGGAAAGTGGTGTTGATCAAGTCTGTTTTGCACTTATTTCCTATCCCTTTACTCAATTCCGGCTTTTGTGGAAAGACGAATAGAGCAATGTCAAGGAGATTTTTGTTGGGGAAAAAGGAAGGAAGACCATGGTATGCACCTAGTAGCTTGGAATGAGGTGTGTAAGCCAAGAGTCAAGGTGGTTTAGGGATTTCCAAAATAAAAAAATGTTAATAGAGCTCTTCTATCAAAGTGGTTGTAGAGAGTTGGGCAGGAAAGAGATAGTCTATGGCATCAAGTCATAGCTTGTAAATATAGGGTAGTTAATGAATGGGAAGCTGCAACACCTACTACCTCATAAGGTTGTAGTTGTTGGAGGGCAATTATGACGGTGGCGGAGGACTTTAAACGAGGCATCAATTTTGATCTTGGTTTAGGATCCAGGATTAGATTTTGGAAAGACAGATGATGTTCAGAGAGGCCTCTCATGTTTGAATTGCCTTCAATCTTTAACATGGTCTGAAATAAGGATGCAAAAGTGGCGGATTGTTGGGTCCCTACAGATGGAGGGGCTTTGAATATTGGTCTTCGACAAAATTTAAATGACGGGGAAGTGGGGGATGTGATGACCCTTATGGGAATAGTGGACTGTTTCTGTCCTCGCCCGGAAATAAAGTACTCCATGTGTTGGATATACAAGAATTATGAGGTATTCTCGGTAAAATCTTTTAAGGAGATACATTGGCACCGAAATGATGGTTCAAATCCTATTTGGAAGAAACTGTGGAAGCTCTGTACCCCCTCTAAAGTTTCTTTCTTCATGTGGACCGGGTTGAAAGGAAGCCTCCCAACGATTGATTTGCCCCAACACCGTGGTTTGATCATCCTAAATGCCTGGTCTCTGTGTCTTCAAGAGGGGGAGTCTATAGATCACATTTTTCTACATTGTCCATTCACCTATGAGGTATGGACATTGTTTTTGACAGAGATTGAGCTGCGGTGGGTGTTTCCTCAAGGGTTGGACTCTCTTCTCTTATCGTGGGACATTGAAAAGGTTTCCAAGAGAGGTAAAATGCTTTGGAGTCTGGTTTGCCCAGCGGTGTGTTGGGCAATTTGGTTGGAAAGAAACCAATGTGTGTTTGAAGGTTGTAAGAAGCTAGTCTACGCCATTTACTTGAATGCTAAGGTCCTTGCTTGTTTTTGGGGTCTAAGAAGTAGGCATGTGGAGGAATATTTGGTGACAAGAGTGAGAGAGGGGTGGCAAAGTTAGTTCTTATGTAACTATTGATTGTCTCTCTTTTATCTTTGTATGTTTGCTCTCTTTTGGGATTTCTCATCCCTTTTCGTAATGAAAATTTTTTCTTATTAAAAAAAAAATAAAAAAGGTAAGAACAGTATTTTGATATCTTAATCGTTGCTGCAGTTGTGTTCACTTTTACGAGTTTCTCTGCTGAAATTTCCATTAAAACACTATTACCTAAATAATCGTTTTCTAGTTCAGATAGCTAGAAACATCCAAATCTGGTGAAATTTGGAGGAGAGTACCCCTAAGGTTTGCCCGGAATATTCCCAAAAAGCCGAAAAATTCTGATGCGTCAGAAGGGTATTTTGGTAATTTTTTCACTTTTATGAAAAATTACTAAATTGCCACTAGACAGAATTTTCAAATTTTGATTATTGAGGTTATTTTCTGTTATTTGGACTCTACAACAAGTGTTTTGCATATATTTCATATTGGGTTCTGCATCAATAACACTACACTAGTAGGAGCTGCTAGCTCCACAATCAAACAGAAGTCCTCAACAGGACTTCTTTTTTGAAACCAGTTATGGTTTTTGTGATATCGATCAAGATGAAGTCTTATCTGTTATGCTATGGGAGGACAATGCTTGGTTGTATGAAGTTGGATTTCCGAACGTAACATATTCTGGTCTGAGTGGAAAATGGCAGAGTTAGTTAATGCAGTTCTGGTGACTAAGCTAGCATGCTCTGGTATGCTCCTGTAGTTAGGTTTGCACTGGCAAGAGGCTGGTAGCTTTGTGTGATCTTGGCAGGTGCACTCTGGCATTGTGCTATCTCTGTTCCAGCAGTTGGGTGCTGTTCTTACTCTGGCTGGAACTTAGCTAACAACTACAACAACAAAGCGTAATCCTAACTACTTGGAGTCAGCTACATGAATCATAAACCACCATTTTGCTCTATCTAGGGCAAGTTAGCTAAAAGCTGCGAAAAAAAAGTGAGCAGTTAAGCAGTGAAGGTGTGGAAGAAGATGCTGATTGGAGATGGTTACAATTGATGATGGATAGAACAAATGGTAAAAAAAGTATGGATATCTGTTCGATTCAGCTTTCCAATAACCTCTGGAGAAGCTGGAGATGAAGGGAACTGCAATGGCTGCACAGAATTTGGCCTCCCAACAAAAATAACAAATTAAAATAAATAAAAATCCGGAGATGAAGGGAACTGCCATGGTTGATAGTTACCAAAGCGAGAAGCGGGAAGCGAGGCTCAATAAATCCGTAGGAAGCGAGAAGCAAAAAATGATAATAAAGTAAATAACACTAAGTTACAATCAATAATTTCAATTATAGTATAATAGAGTGAATAAACTTAACAAAGTACCAGAAAAACCTAAAAACTATACTATGTTGGTAAGTCTTTGGAAGCCTACTCCGAAGGACTTTTAATTTGATTGACGTTGTGAGGGATGTGAGAGCCTTTCCGATATCTGGAGACTTCTGACTCCTAAAGAGGGAGGATTCCCAGGTTTCAGTGAGTGGGCTCACCAACTTCACTTGCCTCTATGGGGGGCTCAGCTCTGAACCTACCTTCCTATGGCTTTGTTTCCCAGGAAATCTGTGCAGTGGCAATTAATCAGGACATAAATCAATATGCAAACCACTTCTTATTAGTATGGCCAACCATACCTTAGATTTTACTATACATAAGATTTTTGTAGATAACTAACATCTTATAGTTAGACTATAGAAGACATCGTGAAAAAACATTCAGATTTGAATCATTTTTATTGGATTGGAGTTAAATAACATAAACAATAAATTCAATATTAAATCTATCTTTTTTCTACAACATCATTACTGAATCTCATAGACAATATTAATTCAATGCCAACAACATGGGATTTACATTAAATAAAGTAAAATATTGTTTCTTGGATCGCTCTCAGTCAATTCTTTAGACATTTCTACTTGATTCTCTAAAGGCTTCCATTTGTTTCCCTAAATTGTTTTCACTCACTTCACCGTGCTTCTCAAATGTGGGAAGCGGTTTGGAATTAGCTTCCCAAACGAGCTTCTTGGGAAGCGAGCTTGTACCAAACTTCCCTGCAAGTTGAACTTTCAACTGTACTTTTGAAACACTGAGAATGGTTTAATGCTTGTTTTTCTATGTTGTACTAATTTTTTCTCTAGTTAATTTACAATTAGTATTGCTTTCCATTGACCTACTATATGTTTATCCAAAGATCCTGTCAAAGTTAGCTGTTTCAATTTTAGCTCACTTCTTTCTGTTGTGTCAGGTATGCCACAGCAAGTGCGCGCTCTGATGGTCTTCTTTTGCTTTGTGGAGGGAGGGATGCAAACAGTGTGGTGAGCTAAAAAGACACAATTGAACAATGTTCAATAATAGTGGATGCCTGGGATCATAATTCATTTAGGGAAAGTTAATTGGATTTTATCATTTTGCAATTTACTTTGAACAAATTGGTGAATTCTTCGTTTCTTTTTATCACCTGCCTGGTGATGTCTTCTTTGTTTTGCCTTCTTTTCTCTGAATAAAGATTACTTTTTATATCTCAAAAAAAAAAAAAAAAAAATTGCACAAATTGGCTCTATTGGTACATCTGAGACAATTACCAAGACCATAAAATGCATTATGTCAATTGGATTTTATAATTTTTCCATGTTGCTTTGCACAAATTGGCATTATTGGTACCTGTGAAACATATTAATTCTTTTTGTTTCATTTGGAGGAAGCTATGCTCTGAGCCACAACAATTTGGTACCCTGTGTGGATGTGATATATAGGGTTTGAAGGTTGGGGTACTCCCCAGGGTGGCATGTGGTGCAGTGCAGTCACTTTAATTTACACTTTGAGTCAATAAGTCTGCACACATCTTAGATAGTGACTTGGCCATGCTTCCTTTTCACTGCACTCATACTTGTGTGATTCAACCCAGTGATAAAGCTCCATGAGTCATGCTACTTTGTTTGGGCAGTAATGGAAACTAGGAAACATCAGCAGGTATGGTTTTGAGGTTGACTCCAGAGTTGTGGTTGACTGGTTGGTTTGATCATCAGAGGGAGAAACGTTTCTTGGAGATTATTCCATTTGTTTTGGGAAGTGCTTGTGTTAGCATCCACAATGAACACCTCATTCCAATGGATGCCAATATTGACTAATTCTTTCACTGACCAATTAGTTCTTGAGTCATGATGCCTTTCTTCTATCAAGGCTTGTATTTCCCTTTAGTTCTTGGTTGTTTGTTGTATGGCTACCTTGGTGGCTTTTGGGCATTTTTTGTGTGATGATTAACGATAAATTTATCGAAAAGAACAAAAAATGTAAATAGCATATACAGAGATATCACAAAATCTTAACACAAGCTGGCATTGAGGGGGCTTTTGGGCATTCTTGATGTTCCTTCTTTTCTTTTTAATAAAATTACCTTTTATTAGTGATAAAAAAAGGAATTCTCTTTTTTTCTTTATCTTGTGTCAACCTATTCTCACATCTTTTGGCTTTTCAAGCATAGGGAACTGAAGAATCTGGTCTATTTGGAAAGAGGAAGGTTTTCAAGGGAGCTCATAATGATCTAATGTTTATAATTCAGTTATTGAATAAGTATCTGTATGACTTTGTATACTCTTTTTAAATAAATTAACATATATCTTTAATGAGATTTTTGTTAGGATTTAGTCACAACATTACTCTTTAGACTGAGTGACAATGTAAGTCCTCCCCTGTAGGTTGGATGTTGATGACACAGTGAAGAAATTACTGTGAATGACACTAGAAGAACAGTTGAGACAGGGATTTGGATAACGATAATAATGGGAGAAGAGTAGCAGGCCATGGTGAAATTATTTCAATAGTGATTGATCTCATCAGGGATTTTTCTGGCTTAGCTGCTGCAGAATAAGCAGTGGATGCTGAAGTTGCTCTTTTGGATGGTGGGATGGTAGGGGACTCCCTGTTGGTGGTCAACTGGATTAGGAGTTTGTGGAGACTCTTCCCCCTATTCAAAGAGACGGCTTTTGTTCTGTCAAATGTAGAGAAGAAAACTCCTCATAAGACCAGCTAGCAAATTAGTGTTAGGAGGAACTTCGTTACTCTTTAGGATCATGTGCTGTGCTATGATCCCTTTTAAGGTCCCATTTTCATTTTTTTGGGGTTTTTTTTTTGTCTTTTTAATGAATAACACTTTTTAAAAAAGAAGGAAAAAGAAGAACAAGAACAAGAATGTACAAAGATAAAAACAACAAGAAAACAACAAATACAACACCACAACACTCATTCTCACTAAAAAACGGAAAGGATATTCCTTTGAAGCATGTAGATTGCCAAACCCTTCATTCGGCCAGACTATCCACTTCCTTTTCACTGACTTAGGAATGTGAGAGATAAGACTTTCATATCGAGGGCCAAATCCTGGAGAATGATTTGAGAGCAGAAGCATGGACCCATAGATTGGCCTCTTTCCCCAACTTGCCACTGCTGCCAAATCCCTTTTAAAATACAATCGAAGAACTTTTGAGGTTTGATCTCGAGAAGTCCCATTAGTACAGCAATAGCCTCCGCTTTCGAAGAATCACAAGAACCCACTGGAGGATCCATTTTCATCT
This sequence comes from Platanus orientalis, assembly GCA_025762735.1. Taxonomy (NCBI): domain Eukaryota; kingdom Viridiplantae; phylum Streptophyta; class Magnoliopsida; order Proteales; family Platanaceae; genus Platanus; species Platanus orientalis. The sequence continues at coordinate 1,305 of JAOXJP010123788.1, read as the reverse complement.
TTTATTAGATTTCACCTTTATAGAAAAGAAAAAGGTTTTTTAGGAAAAAGTAGCAGCTATTTTACCTTAAGTTGATTCAAAGCAATGGTGGGTCTCCTATCCCCCCCCCCTTTTTTTCTCTTCTATGTTCTTTTCCTGTGGTCTGCATTATATTAGATGTGTAGAGTTTTTCATGGCAATATGGTGTTATTAGGAGCATCTTAGTTTTAGTATAACGGCTTGTAGCACTTGACCTTCTGTAAAAGAAAGGGATAGATTTGTTCTGAAAATTATCTCCCCCACCCCCAAAAGAAGAAGATTTGTTCAGAAGGCTCTGCCAGTTCTTTTCCGTTTTGTTTTGTCTTTACTTGTTTTCCTCGTTGATGGAAAAAGGTCAAGAGAAGCTGATCTTTGTGGGTGAAATTAGTATTATTATTATTTTAAATTAAAAAAATTATGTGACAATTGTAGAACTCTTCCATAGAACTAGCATGGCTGCAGTAATGGTTTCTGTATATGATATTTTTGTAAGCTGTTTTCATTTCAGTAGGAGCTACTGATTGGGCACTTGTGATTTTTTTTTTTTTTTGATGAATGAAAAGAATTTATTAACAAAGCAGGATAAGCAATCCCACCAAGTGAAAAGACAAAAGAACAAGAAGAAAAGAGAGAAGAGGAGAAAAGAGCCAGCACCCTACACCTCCCAATCGGGAACTGACTCAAAACAAAAAAACCCTCCCCAACCACTAAATAGGATTACACCCTATGATATCCTTCCAATCCTGACAAAGATCCCCCGCGTTCAAGTGACCACAGTCCTTACAATGAGTCACCCAGAAAAGGAGTCTCTCTTTTGCCCGCTTATAGACTTGAAAAGATGGTCCAACGTGCCCCCCTTCACTAACCCTTCTATTCCTTTCCAACCAGACTAACCAGCAAACAGCTGCTGGAACAACCCTCCAAATCCTTCTCCCCTTGGTCGAAAATGCCTTGCTCTTCCAGGCGAAGAGGAGGGAGCCTGAATCAGGTGGAGGCACCCATCAAATCCCACAATCCCGAAGAATTCCGAACCAAGGTTCAAAATATTGTTATCGCGACTCGTATCGTGAACCCGAGATACAGGTACATCTCGCGTATCGCAGCTTAATGCGGAGATACGGCATCCGAAACCGAGAAATGGGTGAGATACGGGTCAAATGAAGGAATTTTGATTTGAAACTTTAGGATTTGATAGAATAATCACTAATTTACACTTAGGAATCATTAAATATAGGAAACAACCATCTATGATGGTTGAGAGAACCGTCATCTTTATGACATATGTTG
>JAOXJP010123777.1:0-13781 GCA_025762735.1 Platanus orientalis | reverse complement strand
GTATACATGCATCTGTATAGTATACCATCTCTCTCTCTCTCTCTCTCTCTCTCTCTCTCTCTCTCTCTCTTTATATATATATAGGGGGATAACTCTCTCTAATATGATTCCATTCTCTATCTCTTTTCTTCTCCTACTTTTTGCTTCTCTTTTTCTTCTAAGCTGGAACATCAGCCAATTAAATCAACTTGGTATCAAAGCTAACCAGGAGACGACCAGGTGATACAGATGAAGTAGACGAGACAAAACCCCTACTGATGTCAGCGTTCGTATGGCCGACGTCAGTGGGCCATACACGTGTCAGAGGTGGCCGGATGTCAAAGCCTACAAATCCTGAATCGTGGTGATTTATGGGGATTTATGGTGGTTTTTGCAAGATTTTTTAAAGCTTCTAAATGTGTTTTTCGAAGGGTTTTCTTTTGCAACTCGAAAACCCCTATTTGTTGAAGTTTTTACAATTTTGCTCACATGGAGAACTTTCGTTTCGATTGCTTGAAAAGGAGTAACCATTTTTCAAAGAGAAACCTTTAGAGACAAGTCTATACTGATTTGGTTGAGGATTAAAAGAGATCCTATGATTTCAGGTCTTTCAATTACCACCAGAGACAGTAACGTGTTGGGTTCTTCAATGACTCATGTTTTCGTGCCTTAAACCCTCAGATTTGGTTAGGGAAGTGATCGTGAGGTCCTGCTCTTTCTATAAGGGAGCTTTGCAACCCGTGTCCCCCAGTGTACTAACACACTTGACGGTTGGTTTACTGCACTAGTGTGTTATTGTTCTCTTTCTGCTCTTGTTTTGTGATCCGTGATCAAGTTTCGTCATGCCTAAAGTGAGCCACATGCCCGATGAGACACCTGATGTCTAAAGTGTTGTTTCCGCCGTTCCATTGTGTTCGTTGAAGGATGATTGTGTTCCTTGTTGCATCATGAGAATTGCTCTATTGGTTGTGAACTGTTTTTTTCTCTCTAAAAAAAGGGTTAATGAATTGAATAAAGGTGATATGGACTACATGTCTCTCTCTAGTGATCATTCTGAAGCACAAATCACCACAGTGACGACTGGACAACCTGCATCCACAGTCCCTACTACTACATCAGATACAAGTCTATCTTAGGAGGAAATTAATGTCTTCCGTTGACTTGTCTCTCAACATGAGATTCCTTCAATAGTTCCTACCTTATCATTTAGAGTTTCAAGCTCGAGTACATCTGTATCAGCTTTATCAACGTTGGTTTTTATTTTCTAAAGTTCTTGGATCATTGATTTAGGAGCTTTACATCACATGACCGGTATGTCTTAATAAGGTTCGTGTTGCTAATGGCTCTTACTCATCTATTGCTGGGTATGGTGATATACATGTCACCTCTTCTTCGTTGTCATCTATTCTTCATGTTCCTGAATTTACCATAAATTTATTATCCATTAGTCAACTCACCAAAAAAGCGGAATGGCGGAACAAGATTCTTGTAGCCGACCCCCAATAGTTGGGATAAAGCTGTTTGTTGTTGTTGTAGTCAACTCACCAAAAGTCTTAATTGCAGTGTCACTTTTTTCCTTTCCTATTGTTAGTTTCAGGACTTGGAAACAAAGACGACTATTGATATGGGACGTGAGAATGATGGTCTCTATATTCTTGACTTGGATCCTCAATCTTTGATTGCATCTTCAGCAATAAAGCGGGATATCTCCCCTACTACTACAGATGAGTTGTTCCAGTGGCACCAACATCTTGGCCATTCATCTTTCTCTTTACTAAGTTGTTTCCCAAATTCTAGTATTCTTTTACAAATTTTCATTGTGAACCTTGTTAGTTGGCAAAACATTATCGTTCAATCTATCCATGAAGTGATAATAGAAGTTCATTGGTCTTTTCCATTGTTCATTCTGATGTTTGGGGTCCTCTGATTACCTCTTTATTTAGTTTTGATACTTTGTAGATGATTATTCTTGGGTAATGTAGGTATATTTGTTGCATTTAAATCATTTCATAACATGATTGGTACACAATTTGGTGGGGAGTATCTTTCTAGTTCCCTTTCCTCATATTTTGATGAGTCTGGAATTGTTCACCAAACTATATGTTCGGGTACTTCTAAACAAAATGGAGTAACAAAAAGGAAGAACAGAGACTTACTTGAAATCACAGGTGTCATTATGTTTACTATGAATGTGTCTGACTTTCTCGTCTGATACCATTCAAATAATTGCTTACCTTATGAACAGGATGCCCACCAGGGTTTAGTCATTTAAATCCCCATTAAAAGTTCTCACTTCTGGAACTCCATTGTTTTCTTTACCTCCAAAAACCTTTGGGGTGCATTTGTTATGTACATGTATCTAAAAATATTCACATCAAACTAGACCCAAAAGCACTTAAATTTGTCTTCTTGGGTTATGGTACCAATAAAAAAGGGTACAAGTGTAATCACCCACTTACCCGTAGAAAGTTCGTATCTCGGGATGTAACATTTTTTTAATCTATTCTCTTCTTTTCTCGTGGTAAAACATCTCTTCAGGAAGAGAATTTAGTCCAAGAGTTGTCTTCTTCCATCCCGCTTCTAATTTTAGTTCCTTTATATTACTTTGATAGTAGTGGTGTCAGTGGAAAGAGAGAGAAGGAATTTCAAGTGTACACTAGAAGAAAGAAACAAGGTGATGAGGATTAAAATCAACAAGGTGATCAGAATCAGAATCGAGGTGACCAAAATTCTCATCTCCCCATTTAGGAGTCTTCTTTAGATCCAGTTTTTGGAACAAGTAACATCCCTTCTTCTTGTTAGTAAATGATTCTAACATATCTATTGCTTTCAGAAAATGTGTTAGATCATGTACTAAGCATCCCATGTCTAACTTTATTTCTTATCATGCTTTTTCTTCTACTTGTCGAAGTTTTGTTGTTTCCTTGTCGTCAGTTACTATCCCTTGTAGTATATCTGAAACCTTATCATAACCATAGTGGAGGGCTGCTATGGAAAAGAATGGCACATGAGAGTTAGTGGACCTTCCACGAGGAAGGATGACTATTGGGTGTAAATTGGTGTTTAATGTGAAATACAAGTCTAATGGTTCAATTGATGGGTACAAGGCTCGTCTAGTTGCTAAGGGATACACACAGACCTTCGGTATCGACTACCAAGGGACCTTTGCCCCTGTGACAAAAATGAATTCAATTTGAGTTCTAATTTCTCTTGTTGTAAATCAAGGATGACCTTTACTCTAATTTGACATTAAAAAAATGTTTTCTTACATAGAGATTTAGAAGAATAAGTTTGCATGGATCCACCACCTAGCTTTAAAATACTAAGTGCTAAAAGAAAGGTATGTAAGTTAAAGAAGGCCTTTTGAGGATTAAAACAGTCCCCACGAGTTTGGTTCGAAAGGTTCAAGGCAATCATGATTAAGATTGAGTATAAACAATACCAAACAAATCATATTTTATTTGTGAAGAGACAAGGTCAGAAAATGACAACACTTATTGTGTATGTGGATGATATAGTAGTTACAGGTAATGATGAAGCAGAGTAACATAACTGAAGAGCAATTTAGCCAGAGAGTTTGAAATCAAGGATCTCGGTTCACTTAAGTATTTCCTCGGCATTAAAGTTGCAAGATCTATACAAGGGATCTTTCTTTGTCAAAAGAAATATGTTTTAAACTTATTACCAGATTCGAGAATGATGGGATGTAAGCCATGTGCCACACCTATTAAGGTTAACCATAGACTCAAGGAGGATGACAGTGAGAAGTTGATTGATGCTAGTAGATATATGACTTAGAGGACGTCTTATTTAATTGTTGTAAACCAGACTAGACATAGCATATGTGGTCAGTGTGATTAGTCAATTTATGCATGCTCCTAAATAGCCACACAGGCTCATATGGAAGCACCGTATAGAGTTTTGAAGTATTTGAAGGGTTTTCCAGGAAAAGATATCCTCTATAAGAAATATAATCATCATAGAGTGGTTGTTGTAGCATGCATTGATGCTGATTGGGCTAGTTCTTTGACCGACAGGAGGTCTACTTCTGACTATTGCTCATTTGTTTGGGGCAATCTAGTCACATGGCATAACAAGAAACAGTTAGTAGTAGCTAGGTCAAGTACAAAAGTTGAATTTAGGTCAATGGAAAATGGAATATGTGAAAATACTGTGGCTAAAGATGTCACTTGTTGAACTTGGATTTTCAGTGAAAGGACCAATGAGTCTATTTTGTGATAACAAAGCTGTCATCAGTATTACACATGATCCAATGCAACATAATCGGACCAAATATGTGGAGATTGATCGAAATTTCATTAAAAACCATATTAAGTCAGGTTACAAATGTATTCCTTTCGTTTAGACCAAGTATCAAATTGCAGATTTGTTCACCAAAGGTCTTAATGGTACTCGGTTTTCATATCTTGTAAACAAGAAATGATAGATATCTATTCACCAACTTGAGGGGGAGTGTTGAGATACAATGTATTGAGGGTAGTATTGTCACATTGATTGTATACATGTATCTATATGGTATTACATACTTTGGGTCTACCATCTCTCTCTCTCTCTCTCTCTCTCTCTCTCTATATATATATATATATATATATATATATATCAATATAGAGAGGGATAACTCTCTCTAATATGATTCCATTCTCTATCTCTTTTCTTCTTTTACTTTCTTCTTCTTTTCTTTTTCTTCTCTTTCTCTACTAACTACTTGCAGGAACATCAACCAACTAAATCAACTAAAACCCTAAGGTTGTAGGAAAGGTTAGAGGCCACAATATTGGAAAGGCTAGGTTTCATAAGAAGCACCCATCATAGTTAACCTAGAATTCACCTTCCTTAGGAACCTCCTACTCCACTTTGCAATGAGGTAAAGACAATACCAACACTTTCCCATTGCACAAGAAGTTCAGATTCTGAATGCCTATGAGCTTTTTCAAGGAAAGATCCTAAAAGGATATAGAAGCCTTTATCATGTGAACCACCCAATAACTGCTGGAGAAGTTGTAAATGCCTTTGAACTCTTTCAAGGCAAGAGCCCATAAGGATACTAACGCCTTTATCTTGTCAACCACCCAATAACTGCTGCAGAAATTGTTGTAGAAAAGGTTTCATTTTCTTTCATTATTCACAAATACCCAAAACAGAGAAAGTAACACCATATAGCCCAGGAAAATTTTCAAAGCACAAAAAGATGGTTCAGTGATTCGTCATCCTTTTGCGGCGATGTGGCCTTGTAGTTTCTTGTATTCCGAAGCAAGTTGGATGTATTGATTTTCTTGAGGAGCACCATCCAAGCAAAGGCCTTGAACTTAAGGGACTACCTAATGGCTTCCTCATGTTTTTAATTGGGAACAAGATTTTGAAGAGGAACAACTAAGAATTTTTAAAGGGACAAACCAAGAATATATCACTAGATTCTAAAGACCAAACCCTTGAGTTTCCAATGGAATCTGAGATTTACACATTTGTCAGGAGATCATACAACCTTTTGAAACTCACACTCCTTAATAATTGTTCAAAAATTAAAGTTCCAAGAGATCCCTTTAGTTCTTCAATAATACGTGAGATTTGAAGATATAAATTGATGTGATAGTCTCCATGTAAAGTTTACCAATAGATACTGTTACAAGTCCTATCACATCATCTTACTGAAGAACTTCCAAGTCATATAATTCATTAAGGTCCTAAGAATGCTTTACTCATAAATCTGCCTCCATATATCTTCAAAATGAAGTTTTCCCTTTTAACTGAGATATGGAAATATGCCTTGTAACAATCATTTTGTAATTCAATAGCTAAGTCTCTTTTTCACTGTTCTTAGACTGACTAAGTCTGTAAAAATTACTAACTTTTGGTTATTCCTATTTTTCAAAGATATGGGCCATAGTCCATTCCTGCAGATTGACCACATTTCAGTGCTGCAGTTAGAACAATTTAAAATTGTAGGCTCATGATGTACTTACATCATTTTCTGAATTGCAAGATTGTGGCGGCAACTTCCCAGATTGAAAAGCTGAAATATAAATGAAGTACTTTAATCAAACTTGTCCAACCCTTCTATGATGTATTATTATATGCAATGACAGATTTTTCACTCACCATCTACTACCTCAGCTTGTTGCAAGCTATTCAACAAATTCATAATGAGACCCTGGTAATTAGCAAAAAAAATGTTTAAGAAGAAACTTGAGTTCAAGTTCCTTAAGGAAAGCAAAATTTGCATGAATCAAATACCAAATCACCACAGAGAAAAACCAATGATTCAGCCTTTACTTGTTGGAATGAGGTCTGCTGAAAAAGATTCTGGAGGTGAGGCATGAGAAGTGAAGCAGGCACAGGACTGTTGCTTACTTCTTTTGCTGATTGATTAATAGGCTGAGAAAAAAGTGAGAGAATATGAAATTTGGTAGAATAAATTGATATGGGTGATGACTAAGAAATAAAAAACACAGTATTTATATCTTCTATTTTTTATTTTTTTTCTTTTGATGAATGGACATTTGGAACTCCACAAAATACGGAAGAGTAAATTACTGATAAGGATGGCAAAGCAACTTGTAATAATTTTTTTTTTTCAAGGCATACATGTGTGTGCATCTTTTAGAATATTGCTGTATGTCTCTTTTTTTCTGTTTTATTACTATTTATCTTCTCTAGTATATTGTTTTCTATTTTTATGTTGCTATTTACAAGTTACTGTCAGGGCACATTCAGTCCAACAGTCCTACGCTATTACGGTAAGCTCAATTTGTATAATATACACATTTTCATTCAACTTCCCAGGTGTTCTTTTGCTTGTTTTGCTATTTTCTCACACTTTTTACATATCATACTGAGATTGGGGTGTTATGATCTACCAACAAAGCCAAGACTTCATTTGGATTGAAAATAACAAAGACAAAGAGGGAGCGAGTATGCTAACCATAAGTTTAGAATCAACTAGCCAATCACCAACACTAGCAGACTTCTTTAGAAAAGATTCCTGGAGACACAAGACTAAAATATGAGAAAGAACTAGGAAAGTTTCTACAATTGTTTGTGAAAAATATCCGCAAAGAATTGATAACTAACCTGCGAAGATCTTCGTGGGATTGTACATAACGGAATATCCTACATAGATATGTATCCATTTAGTGGCAGTAATTAATAAAAAATAAGATATCATTGGAATGGAAGTGTACCTTTACAAGGTCCACATTTTCAGATGTTACTGAGAACCGGCCTTTTATTTGCACCACATTGGCCTTTGACTTCTCCTCCAGAGAATCTCTGAATCCTATAAGAGAAAAGAGGTCAAAGATTACAAAGATTCCTTAACCTAAAACTGCCTCATTTTTAAAGCAGGTATATAACGATATCCTTTGTGCACAGTTATAATAATAATAAGTGCAACAACAATATATGAAGAATAAGAAGCTAGAGTTTTTCCATGTAAATCAAGCAAATTCTCTTACCTCCTGAAGATCGTATAGGAGCTGAGAAGCTGTTTGCAGAAGCTCGGTTGGGAAGCATCAATGGACCACTGAAGCTGGGTGCCTTCCGTACTTCATGCTTACCTTTTTTATTTGCTGTTTGATTCTCATTCTCACACCTAATAACAGTATTAATAACAATCCCATAAAACATGAATAAACTTCAGCTTTAAAGCATGTAAACGTATTGATAATGTAATATCATATAACCTAACACAAAGTGACAAAATGTGCACACAACAATACAAAGAAACAGAAAATCCTGATGTAGACCATTGCTTGTAAATGATTGGGATAGGCTTACTGGGATCTAGTGTGGGTTTGATCTTGTCATGTTCTTCTAGGTGTGTTCTTTTCTTTTCTTCCCTATGCAGGTAGGTGTTCTGCTTGGTTTGGTGGAATTTTTGGGGTTCAACCCTCATTTAATAGATTTCTTTTACTTCTTAGAAAAACACATCTAATCAACCCCTACACGACTAGCCCATAGTTCTACACCTCTACATTCATAGAGAAGTGTAGGTTCCAACTCTAAAGCTCAGTTAGACCTTCAATGTCTCAAATTCCATGGTTACAGGTCATTTCTTTTCTTAATTCCCTAAACAGAAAGTGCGATGCTGATAAGGAAGAACAAGCAACAAAGGGGAACGAAGTGGTTACAATTGGGCTAGAGAAAGATACAAAAAAAGAATTTGATGATATGCCACGTATTTGGTCCACTGTAAACTTTTGTCGACACCTAAGATCAGTAATGACGAGCAGCTTTGGAACAATATTTTCCAGACTTGTGTTCATTAACAACTTTGCACTTTGATAATTGCTAATGGAAGTTACACTAATATTGCATCAGAAAATACAATAAAGCAATTGGGACTTCAAGCTAAACCACACCTCATTCCTTAAAAAAAGATTGCATGAACAACCTTCAGCCAAGACTGACAAGCAGTGTTTGGCTAACTATTTGATCAGAAAGGAGCACAAGGATGAAATCATATGTGACGTACTTTCTCTCAAGGTATGCCACATTATTTTGGGTCATCCCTAGTTAAATGACAGCGAAGTATCCCATTCTAGGAAAGAAAGTATATTTCCTTCAAGTCTGGAAAATGCATTAACACACCAGCAAAAGACTGGCTAGAGCTGAAGTTAAAGAAGACCACCAGATCATTCCTTCTACAAAGAGTTCCTCCATTGTCTAAAGAAATCCTTAGTCCAAGCCCTAACTCGACGTAGTCAAGTTATTAAATTTGGAGGGGGGGGGGATCGATGTTATCATCCTTGCACACTTTGATAAATATCAAGCCCTAATGGATTCCTCAAAGAAAGATGTCAAAATTAGAGGGAAGAAAAGGCTTCTTAACCATGATCCAAACCCCCAAGGAAAGTGGGCGGGGACAAAGATGCCCTGATACCAAAATTGATGCAGGACAGCCTAGAGATGGCTGCTAACCTGCAGGTTATTGGGCATACAAATAGGACGAGGACTGATTTCCACTCAAACACTTAGGGTGCAATTAGTTGTAAAGCAATAAACAGCAAGTAATAGCCCAAATACTCTTAGCCAAGGGTCCTTTAATTGGTCCAATAGGATACAGATTTATGAACTGGGGGGTTAAGGTTTAAGGTGGGTCAAACCGTGGGTCAACAAGGGACTGATCTGGATTAAATAATGGGAAATAACAATCTGACAATAGGGCTTAGCAGGGTATGCAAAGACAGCACAAAACAGGGTTGGTTAACATAGGGAAAACAGTGAGTAATAGGGTTCAAACTTGGGATTATTGGTGGTTAATTTCAGGTCTAGTTTAATTTTAAAAAGAAGGGTCTTAACACAGGGCTTTATTCAGATTTAGGGATCGAGAAAGGTTCAACAAGGAGACTGAACTAAGGGTGAACAATGGCTAGTTATTTAGAAAAAGGCAAGGCTAAGAAAAGGGTCTGAAACAGGTCCACAAGAAGGGATAATAAAGCTCTGAAAAGGGGTTTAATAGGACTGTAACAGGATTTTAAGGCTACAGGTTGTGGGCTGAAACCAAGGGAAAATAGTAATGTAATAGGGCACAGAGAGTAGGGGAATTAAAGGACTGACTTAACAGGGAATATCAAGGGCTTAAAAGGCTGCAACAAGGACTGGGTAGGTTAAAGGACTGATAAGGTGTGAAATGAAAAAAAAAAAGAAAGAAAAAGGTCATTATCCAGTGCTGGTCAACTATGGGGGTTGAGAGGGGTGGACAGTAGACAGATCTAACCTTTGGCTTTTTTGCACAAAGTGGCTGCTCACGAGACTCAAACCGCATTTGTTGCTGGTCCCGCAACAAACAAAAGCATGGACCCAAAAAAAAAAGCAAATTAAATGGAGAACTCATCAGCCTTTTGTTACAAAAAAAAAGGGGATTTTGGTGATATATGTAGAATGACTAAAGCTTGCAATAGTGAGACTTGAAACAATATTAAATTTCAAGAGTTTAAGACTGCAATTAGGCCCCCACTGAAGAAAAGAAAAGAGGTACTGAGCTCCAAGGATCCATTTTTTCTTCAAAGGCTGGCCCTTGAACTGGTGCAGAGGCTCCTCAGAGAAGAATGCAACAAACCCTCTTCTACAAAAGTTTTAAGACCCAACAAGGCTGAAACAATACTATCTTCTCCTAAACATCTCCATTTCAAAACCACATCTTGGGATTAAGGGAAATCCCTATGAAATAGAGCTCAGGCCAGTATTTATTATGCAGACTTTCCTTAAAAGCTTTCCTTAGCAATAAAAAACACTTCTGCCAAAGCTTTGGGACCCAACAAAGACTGGAACAAATGTCTCTTCTCCTAATCACATCATTACCTCAAAAATGTAATTAACAATAAAATTCAAAACGGTAAAAAGAAAAAAAAAGTTAGACCACAACAAAAACTTCAAAGAACTACATAATGCTTATCCAATTTATGGTGAATAAGAATGCTGGTGCAAGAACTATAAAAACTATTCAGACTCATCCAGTAAAAGAGAGGAAACCTCAATGCTCAAGAAACCTTTCCACCAGGGAGGTGAGTGCAAAATCGACCTCCTTTGTCCCTTACCCAAAAAGAGAACTGACCAAAACATGCTTGCACACAACCCAGTATAAAGAACTAATCAAATCTTAGCTTCAAATATTGAGAGACTAATGTGCCAAAACACAATAGAGTATAAAGATCATTTCAAACCGTTATGAACAATCAAGTACACTGTACACATTAGAAAACAAAAAAAGGGGAAGATATTTCATTCATAAAGTTCATAACTCATGAACTTTAGGAAAACACTTAGAGTTTATATCAGGGTCAGATTTAGGTATTACTTAGCTCAGAACCACTGATTATGAAACCAACAACAATTCAATACCAAAAGAAACCTCTTTAACAGCCACTTGATAATCCCAGAAATTGGGGTTTAGGTTTTCAGGTTCAGAAACTAATTGGAGGGGTTTTCTAGCACTGCAATAAGGAGTACATTTGATGGGTTTTGAGTTTAAGAACACAAGACAGCAGACCTAATCTATGATGTCACTGTTGCAGGGTACCAAATAAATTGGATTTGATTTTCAGATCTCTAAACAAAGAGAAGCTTAGGGATAAGGGTGCTGCAGGGTTTAGAAGACCCTGATTTTGGTTCTTGACAGGGAAACAGCAAAGAAAACAAAGGAGAAAAGAAGAAGAAAGTATAGGGTTACCTGTGCAGAGTCTCACCAATCTTGAAGAACCATGGAGTCTCGCCATGGAAACCCAGTCGCAAGGTTGGGGAATAAGACACCAGCCATGGCTGCTAGCTTCAACATTCAATTTTTTTTTTTTTAGTTCTCCCTTGATTTTGTTACACCAGTCAATCACTTATTTTTATAGACCAAACACATTAAACTTTTAGAAGTTCCTAAAAATATAAACTTTATTTATTGGACCACCTAACACTAGACTCCTAGTGACTTAACCTCTAAAGAGAAAATAGTCTAAAACATGAGGTTACTTGTAGCTGTCGACCATCTCTTATGTAGTTAACAAAGTACTCACTAAAATATAAAAAAAAACAAAAAAAAAAAAAACAATAAAGACCCCTATGTCCTAAACTCTATTAAAACATAAAATATTAAGTTAAAGGCATAAAATAACTCTGAGAAAGACTCCAACAACTCCATGTGATAAGAGAACATGTGTGATGTAGAACACAGTATAAGAAGAGATTACGGTAGAGATTCTTTTAAAAAGAAGAAAGAAGATGTGAAGATGATTGAAATTAGAGAAGATAGTGATGAAGAAATCAAGAAAGAAAGAGAACTCACATAAACTATGAGAGTTTGAGGAGATAACCAGTCGTAGGCTTCAAAAACAACTTTTATTCATCAATTTTCTTCCACTAGCCATACAGGAGGTCTTTATGACCTATTTATAATAAAAAAAAAAACGAAATTTGACTATATTTGACCAAAATATCCCTCCCTTGTACAGTAAGCCCAAAAAAACCCAAAAAAATTCTGAAAAAAAAAATATAAAAACAATTCTAAACTAATTCCAACTCCCTACCAACTTTCTAACTTGGCTCTAATGGCCTTATTACATTAAATAATTCACTAAACTTACTAAAACATAATCCGAAAACATAAAATTTAAAGATTAAAATGGTGGACAACATCATGTCTTTTTTCTTGCTCCCATGCTTTTGATCTTGGGCTTCCATAATGGTTTGTATTTTTTATCCATTGAAGAGCTGCCTCATCAATTCCCCCCTTCTTGGAAAACTCAACCCCGTTGAGTTGGGGTGGAGGTCCAAGGATTTCTGGTCCATCATGTTGTACTGGCCATCATAGAAAAGTGGATTGTTTCTACTTCTGCTTCAGCTTTAGTGGCATTGAACACATCCTCGCATCATAAACGTGGGGTGCATCAACTCTGAAAATCCTCTGACTGCTTTTTCCTTAGCTTCATCTGCTAATTCTCGTTCGCACTCTGTAACCATATCATCAGTTGGCTTATATACTTCTTCTTTTAGCCGGTTCTCTTCTAATGAGTGTTTCTCAGTAAAACCCATAAACTTGCTTGAACACTGGGATTTATGATTTTCATAGCCCTTGCAATTGTAACACTGGTCTCTCTTTGGCTTTAATACGGATCCCTCTGAACCTCTAGATTAGATAGAGAAAACTGGTGATTAGGCTTAGAAGATGATATCACACTCTGAGTAATCTATCTGTTAGATAAACCACCATCATTATACGTCACGCTTTTAGGAACATTCTCCACGAAAGACTTCTTAGAAGAATGAAGCTTCATGTTATCCTTTATTTGATATAGTATCTGAATAGCATCATCCACAAATTGGTAATAATGATGACATAGACCCTACGATATTTGAGGATGCAATCCTTGTCTATACATGGCCACTAGAATCTTATCATTCCACTTGATTCCTACTCGAGTCGCTAATTGTTGGAACTGGTTGATCTAGGCTTCCACAGACAAAGACCCCTGCTTAAGCTGATTCAATTGTATGTGAGCTCTTTGCTTGAAATCTTGTGGTTTAAACCGCTTCTTCATGGCTGCCTTCATCTCACTCCAAGTAGTAATCTTTTCATTGCCTGATTTAGAAAAATCTCTTTTTATAGGATGTCCACAATATTCTAGCTGTTCCAGTTAATTTGGCCTCTGCAAATTGAAGCTTGTGTTCTTCTAACATGTCATATCATCTAAAATAAGTCTTCATGCGATGTTTCCAATCCAAGAACGCATCAGTGTTGTGTTCTCCACTAAAATCAGGAACTTCAATTCTAAAATGTCTCTCAACATCATGATATACACCATCCTGCTGATTCACAACCTTGTGATTTTGTTCCATTCTAGGTGGTATCATCTCATGTTGTTTCATATGAGAGACCTCTTGAGTTGTATTCTAAAGTGGAAGAACAGTCGAATTGGATGAACCTTCTTCCTGCATTGGCTTTTTTCCTGCTGATTGGATAGCCGCCATAAGCTTAACAAATTTAGCTTCAAATTGAGTCTCAAGTTTGTCCACTTTAGAATTAAGATGATCTAACTTGGAATTAAAATCTGCTTTGGTGGCTTTTAAATCTTTTGTTTACTTCTTAATATCCACAATTAAATCATTATTGCTAATCTTCATGGTAAAAACTCAGCTCAAAATGAAAGCTAAGAAATTTCTACGTTACGAAAAACCATTTTTTAACCCCAAAAGAATATTAGGGTATGCCCTAAAGTAATTAGGGAAACCAAGAGAAACTCAAGGATATATGAAACTCAATTTAGGGTATGCTCTAAAAATTTTTAGAAGCCTTAGAT
>JAOXJP010123766.1:0-13781 GCA_025762735.1 Platanus orientalis | reverse complement strand
TAATCTCTTCATCTTTTACTAAGACTCTTTGATCCTCACTTTTAATACATCTAACATGGTTTAGGTCTCTACATTTCTTATCCCTTATTCTCGCAAGTTTATTTACACCCATTTCACCCTCCCTAGTACCTAACTTATGATAAAGGTCCTCATATACCCTGAATTGTGCATCGCTTACAGCTTTCCTATCTTCTTTAACCTTTTTATGTCTTTCTAGGTCTTTTATATTTTTAATCTTCTGCCAGTTCTTATAACATCTTTTATCTAATGGTTTTTAGGACTTCATCATTCCACCACCAAGTTTCTTTAGATGGTTGCACTTTCCGTCTATATTCTCCAAGAACCTCTTTTGCTACACTTTTAATGCAACTAGCCATTTCATTCCACATGACATTTATATCTTTTTCCAAATTCCATTTCCCCTCGTTTTTCAATTTGTGTCTAAATTTCACTAATCTTTCATTTTTTAGGTTCTACAAACTAATTCTTGTGTAATTAATTTCTCGTTTTTTTTTTCCATCTTTTAATACATACAAGTAACACCATTGGCCTATGTTGTGGGGGTTAAACTCCCTTGGAATAACCATACAATCCTTACATATTAACCTTTCTAGTCTCCTAGTAAGAAAAAAGTCCATCTAAGTTCTATTTGACCTACTTTTGAAAGTAACCAAATGTTCCTCTCTCTTTATGAAGTATATGTTTGCTATTGCAAGATCATATGCCATTGCAAATTCTATAATTGCTTCTCTAGCCGCATTCCTTTCTCTAAATCCATATCCTCCATGGATTGTTTCATATCCACCATTAGTTTTCCCCGTGTGTCCATTTAAGTCCCCACATGCCTTGCCTCTTGCATGTAACTCCCAAATAAGGATGTCACACACTGAAGTGCGGGGAATACATAAGTGAGCACCTCAAAAGAGATACCCATCCTGTAAGGTGTAATCTATAACACTCCTTTATGGCCTGCTCTTTAAAGAAGTATAGACTTCCCCAAAGTCTGGGCAGGTTTCATATTCTTCCGTCAACCTTTCAAACACAGTCACTTCAATCTACATTGAATGCAGGATGACATTCTTACGGCTCAAGGAATTTGTTGCCTTGTTTTCTACCCCAGTTCTATGTGTAAGCACAAAAGTATAATCCTGATGAAACTCAACCCACTTACCATGTCTTGAATTAAGGTTCTTCTGAGAACCTAAATATCTCAGAGCTTTATGGTAAAAAAACATGACGAATTCTTGCGGCGATAGATAATGTCTCCAATATCTCAAGGCTTGTAACACTGCATAGAATTCCTTGTCATAGGTGAAGTACTTTTGTTTGACATCATTCAGTTTGTCACTAAAGTAAACAACTGGATGTCCCTCTTGACTCAAAACTCCTATTCTAACACTAGATGTATCATACACCACCTCAAAGACTTTAGAAAAGTTTGGTAGGCGCATGATAAGAGCAAAAGTCATCCTTGACTCTATCTCCTCAAAAGCCTTAGTTGCGGCTTAGTCTAGTTGAACTCCCATTTCTTGATGCAATCAGTAATGAGAGCTATCACTGTACTAAAACCTTGAATGAACCGCCTATAAAAGATAGCAAGACCATAGAAACTTCTCACCTCATGGATATTCTTTGATGCTTGCTACTCAACTATAGCCTTGACCTTGTCAGGGTCAGTGAACATTCCTTCATATGACACTACAAACCCTAAGATGACCTGAGAAGTCATGAAATCACACTTCTTTAGGTTTGCATATAGTTTCTCCTTTCTGAAGAGATCACACACCTTTCTCAGGTGTCCTAGATGTTCTTTGGTAGTACAGTATACTACTAAGAACTTCCCTATGAATGCCCTTAGAACTTGAGTCATTACCCCATGAATGTGCTAGGAACATTAGACAGTCCAAAAGGCATGACCAACCACTCACAACCCATCTTTTGTCTTGAAGGCGGTCTTCCACTCATCTCCAGGTTTAATACAAATCTGATGGTAGCCACTCTTAAGATCTATCTTGGAAAAGATAGTGGCACTAGTCATCATGTTTAACATATCATCTAACCGTGGGATGGGAAACCTGTAGTGTACCGTGATTTTATTAATTGCCCTGCTATCTACATGTGTACGTCACCCATCTTTCTTGGGTGGGAGGAGTGCAGGCACGACACATGGGCTTATACTCTCCCTAATGAATCCCTTGGGAAATAGGTCATCTATTTTCCTTTTCAGCTCATCATGCTCAATAGGATTCATTCTATAACGAGGTAGGTTAGGTAGCATAGCTCCTGGGACTAAATCAATCGCGTGCTGTATGTCACGCATTGGCGGAAGATCATCAGATAAATCCTCAAGGAACATATCACTAAACTCCTTTAAAATAGTCTCTACCTTTAGAGCGTGTTCAACAGAAGAGTCAGAAGAAACTTCTTTAGCAACCACAACAAATACCATAGCTTCATCATGGATCTCTTGCTCGAACTCTTTCGAGCCAATGATACGAAAGACCGTAATCTTTTTATCGTTGACGCTCTTGCCCTTATCTACTTGTTTCTTTACCTCAAGCTCATCCTTTGGTGCTCTAGGAACCATTCTGATTTTCTTGCCCTTGAACTCAAATACACATGTATTGGATCTGTTATACAATGTGACTTTTAAATTATACAGTTAGGGCCTTCCTAGTATGATGTGCCTTATATCCATGTGGATCACATCACACCATATGGTGTCCATGTAAGAATACAACTTTATTGGAAATTGACATATCTGGGATAGAGGTTGCATTAACCCATGCAACTTTATAAGGGTGATGATGTGGTACTTGTGAAAGTTCTAATATCTTTAGAGTACTAGTGGATATCACATTAGTGCCACTTCCACTATCCATAATAAGCTTGCAGGTCTTCTCACTAGACATGGCGTAAGTATAGAAAATACTAGCCCTGCGTCCATCATCCTCTTGCTTGAGTTGAGTGAGAGCACACCTTACCACCCAGAGTGGGACATTGTTAGAGGAAGAGTTGTCATCAACCTCACCGAGGTAGGCTAAATGTCCATCTTCTCCCTCTACCTCATCGTCCTCACTAGGAGTCCCATATCCTAGACATTCCTTAGGGTTCTCTTGTATTTTCTCATCTTGAAGCTCAAGATTATCCTTCACTGTGTCCTCTATGTAAAGAGTGTTCCTCTTTTTTGGACACTGGGCTCCTATGTAACCATATCTTTCACATCTAAAACACCCATCAAATGTAGGTGTCTTGGGAGGTACCCTAGCAACTTCTTTGCCCTTCACTACTGGCTGTGGGTTGTTAGGAGGTCTACGCTAAAATTGTCCTCCAAATTGAGGCTTACTTTGGGGGGAGGGGGGCACACCAGGTTTGGTTTAAGAAATGTTCAACATAAATTAGGTATGGTATGGTTAATTCAATGGGCTAGAGAAACGTAGACCAATCGATTAGGTATGGTATAGTTAATTCTTAGTTTAAATGAAATGATAAATTAAGATTGTTTTTTAAATCTCTTGTTTTTTCATTAAACCAAATGGTATTTATTACCATGGGGAATTACCATTTGTGATGCGAGGTGAGTGTAATGTTAGTGTAGGCAATCAGAGATCCGGGTAATTAAAGAATGAAATTTTTTATGTATAGATAAATATAATACCCTATTTTGTTCAGAGCATATTAAGTGGATTATTATATTTTTTCATAATTATATAATAAATTGAATTCAATTCTACACATGTGGATAGAATAACATTAACAACCTCTTTAGTCAAGTAGGTAACTACCCTATGGGTGGGTAGTTTAGGGTTTCTAAACCTTTTTTAATTACAAATGAACCCCTGGACCTTAACCTTGTCTTTGATATCAGACCAAATATTGGAGTTACTAAACATTTAAAAAAATTTAAAATTGATTTTTTCTTTTTAATATCTATGATGTCCAATTGCTTCTAAATGATTGGTGGCGACTTCAATTAAAAAACAAGGGGTCCGTGGATTTGCATCCAAAGGTATCACGAGTCTACAAAGAAATTGTTGTCCTTTGTTTTTAGTTAGAGTCGCCACTAACTTTTTAGACACAGTTAGATGTCATAGATATAAAAAAATTCAATTTTAAATTATTTTTAATGCTCTAATACTTGGTATGACATCAAAGGCCCTTTTAAGGTTCGGGGGTTCATTTATAGTTGGAGGAGGTAAACACCTTGAACTACCCACCCATTGGATACCTACTTTGCTAAAGAGGCTATTAATGTTATTCTATCCACATGTGTGGAGTTGAATTCAATTAATTATATAATTATATAAAAAAATAATACTCCACTTAATATGCTCTGAACAAAATAGAATATTATATTTATCAATACATAAATAATTTCATTCTTTAATTATATAGATCTTTGATTGCCTACACTCACCTTACATCACAAATGGTAATTCTTCATGGCAATAAATACTATTTGGTTTAAATGGTTTACGTCTAAGAATTAACCATACCATACCTAATCGAATGGTCTACATCTTTCTGGCCCGTTGCCATAAGATAACAATTTATATTTATACTTTATTCAAGTATTG
This sequence comes from Platanus orientalis, assembly GCA_025762735.1. Taxonomy (NCBI): domain Eukaryota; kingdom Viridiplantae; phylum Streptophyta; class Magnoliopsida; order Proteales; family Platanaceae; genus Platanus; species Platanus orientalis. Next base: position 9,204 of record JAOXJP010123766.1, on the reverse strand, counting down.
AATTTTAATCTAAAATTAGCATTCAATTCCACAAATAATAATAAAATGATACCAAGAATTTAAAAGAAGTATGGGAGTATGTACCTTGGGGTTGTGCAAGGGTTAAGTATGGGTTGGAGGGGTATCTAGTCTAATGGTCTGGCTGTTACAAATTAAACAAATGAAATCCTAAATCTAATTTATTGCAATTACAAAAAATAAAATAAAATGAATCCTAAATATTTAAAAGATATGTTCACTTTTCCACAGTATGTCCTTTTCCCACGCATGCTCATGTCAAAGCTTCAGACCACACAAATAACAAATGGGTTAGAAAAGGATTATTTTCAAAACTATTATAAATTAAGTAGAAATAAAAACCCACATACATTCATTTACATCACATAGAGCACCCACAAAAATACACATACATTTCGGGTCACACTCACAAAAAGATCACACTGGACACACATATCATATGGTCACACACACATCACATAGATTACACAACATACTAGTCATACACAATTACACATGTCACATACCGATTATACAGCATACATGTTACACATGTCACACAGATAATACACTTGTCATATAATGACTTGCTACATAGGTCACACAGATTATTCAACATACAGGTCACACATAGATTATACACTTGTCATATAAGTTACAAACACAGTTCATGCAATGGTTACACATACTTCAAACACACACACACACACACAGGTTACAGACACACATGTACCACAATGTTCATATACATATTACACATGTCACATACACAGGTTACACATCTTAATACTCAGGTCATGAATCAAGAATCGTATATAATAAATCAGATACAGTGAATCAAAGATGTCATATAATAAATGACAATTTGCAAATCAAAGATCACATATAGCAAATCATAGAACATAAATAAAAAATCACATAGCTAATCATAGATCAAATATCACATATAGCAAACAAGATTGGACATTATGTATCACATATATATATTTGAATTATGTATCACATATCAAAACACGAATAATGCATCAGAGGTCATATACAAATCATATGTCACTGATTATAGATCATAAAGCACAAATTATTGCTCACGGCTCACATATCATACATCACAGATTATGGTTCACAACTCATAAATCCAATTAACAGTTCACTAACTCACAGACCAAAAATTATGAATCATTGATTTTATCCAGATTTTTCACATAACTGAAAATGGCACTTACGTCTAACCTAAAAAAACCCTTAAATCAATAGTAAAGTTAAAAATTAATATCTTAATATATAAAAATATTAAATTTAATCTTAAATCTGAAGTAAACTATAGAAATTCAATTAGAACACGGTAACAAACATAATCAAAATTGAAATTGACTAAAGAAAACAAATTTCCATATATAAACAAAACTAGATTTAGTAAAAACTAGAAAAATACCAAAAATATCTCGTCTTCTCATTATGTTTGGAATGATTATAACTGAATGCTATTTTTGGTATTCATGGTTTTAATAGGGGCATACTTGCCCAAATATCATGAAATTTTAACACACATGTACATGGTCACTCCTGTAAAACAAAAAGGCTATAAGCAGAGGAGAAACTGCGCTTTTGCTTATTCAAAAAGTACTTATTGTGTGCATAACCAAATAAAAAAAAAAGTAGTTTTTTTTTTGCTTATTTTAAAAAAAAAGCAACATAAGTACTTGTTTTAAGCAATGCCAAACACAGCCTAATAAATTTGCTGTCCAAATTTGTGCAAGACAATAATCATAATGTCCGGTATGTCAACTTCTAATTCTTCATAAATCATTAACTAAAAGAGTAAATTAACTCTAAATAAAGATTCTAATCAACAACTTTGATCTTTAAATGATGTAACAAAGGTGTGCCTCCATGGTCTTCTCGTGTGGACCCCACTTGGCTCTAATGTTTTCATCAATATGGAATTCTAGATTATTGTTGGTCCTCTATGCCAAGTCTTTTTCCCTCCTAAATCGAAACTTGAGATCTATGTGTTTGCCTTTTGCTGTAGAATATGCGAAGTCCTTTTACCTCATTCTTTTTCTTTTGACTTGGCAGTTAAACTTTCATTCATTCCAAGACATCTGGTTATAACTGAAGATAGTATGTGGGGAAAACCTTTGACCAAATGCCCTTCTCAACTTTGATAGTGTATATATCATTTTTGGAAATGTACACTTGTTGCTTCCAAATTATGATATTTTTTGGCACATTTATGGAAAAATCATAGTTATGATAATATCTGCTATATTTAGATGAAAACTATACACATTCTTGTAAATTTGCGAATTATGGGAGATAAAAAATTTCTGACCTAATTTACTCTAGCTGCTATGAAAAGTTTGGTAGAAAAAAATCTAATGCAACCAAGAAGCTGCTTCTTTATATACTTTATTTATTTCTCACCTTTAAAATAATTTGGCATTTTCACATTCTTCCTGCATGGATCCTGGATCTTTGTTTTGTCCCTGAGGATCTTGCTAGTCATTATATGGTGTTATCCTTTCCCTTTCTCTTTTCCTTCAGTAGTTTTTGTATTTTTTGCTGGGCTTATGACTTCTCTGAAGCTCCGTTGAATCATGATTTATTAAACTTTATATGCTCTAAATTATACACATACACATGTAATTAAGAAAATGAGTGTGTGCATGTGTTTGGATTAGTTGTAATGCTTGTGTCCTGCATGTCCCCAACTTGTAGAGTTTCCAGACATTCTAGTTTGTTAAAACAATTGGACTGTTATTATTACTTAGTCTCAAAGTAGTCCATGCAGTGTTTTTTTTTCGTATGGGCATTATGTGATTTGTTAGGGAAAAAGAAAAAAGTGCTTGTTACTCTGAGATAACAAGGGGGTATCTACGAGAGGCTGACAGGTGGTGTTACTCTTCCTTTAAATTGTCCTCTGTCCAGTTACAGTGGATTTTTTTATTTTTATCTTTTTATTTTTATTTTTCTCATTCTTGTTGCATGAAATGAGGTTTGTAAACACAAGAAGAATGGTGGGTTGGGATTTAGAAGCATTCGTGAAACAAACAAGGCCACTCGATCCTAACATGGTTTTTAAGAAATGGAATTGGGATCAGGATTGGTCCTTGCTGATTCTGATCCGATTCAGAGCCGATTCTAAGTCGGATCGGCCAACTGATTCGATTTCTTAGTGTAAATCGGTTTTTTGTCAAGAATCGGCTTCGGATAGGCTGATATGGATCGGAATCGGTCTTGGATTGTCCCTTGGATTGGTACTCTTAACTCCACACATCAGGTTTGTGATTGATGATGGCTGCTCTATTAAGTTTTGGAAGGATTTTTGGTGGGGTGACCATTCACTTGCCCAATCCTTTCCAAGACTTTCGTATTTTCATTCATAAAGATACCTTTGTTGTTGATGTTATATATCAATTTTCAAATGGTATTGATTAGCATCTTCCCCTCTTAGGGATCTATTTGACTGGGAAGTTCAGTTGATGGCTAATCTTTTCGAATATTTAAAAGATGTACATAAGAGTTTGGATTCTAGAGTTGTTTGGCCAAGTCCTCCTCTAAGTCCTTTCTTTCTGGTCTTTAAATTTGGGATCCTCCTCATCTTCTTTTCCTGAAAAAAAGGTTTGGGGCCCTCCCGTGTCTCCTTGGGTTAAAACCTTTGTGTGGACCTCTTCTTTGAACCGAATTAATACCATGGATATGATCCAACGAAGACCCAATATGACGCTAAGTCCAAATTGGTGTGTTTTGTGCAAAATGAGTAGTGAGAGCGCGAACCATATTTTCCTCCATTGTGAGTTCTCGAGGATGTTTGGAACTATTTCTTGGTTAGTATAAATAGATCATGGGTGATGCTGGAATCCACAATGGAGATGATAAACCAATGGAATGCTTGGGGCATGGGCCCCCGAAGAAAACTATTTTGGTCTTGTTTGGTGCATGGAATTTTGTGGCGCATCTGGAAAGAGAGAAACCTGTGGATCTTTGAAGGCCAAAGCAAAGTTAGTTGTGAGGTTGCTGATTCTTATAAGAGAAGTGGTAGTTGGGTTTCAACTTCAAAAGAATTCAGAGATATTTCTATTTCAGCCCTCATGAGAGACTGAATCACCTTGATCTCTATTAATAGGCCATCGCCCATTTCAATATTGCTTCTATGGATCCCTCCTCTGGGCATTGTGAAGATGAATTTCAATGGTGGCTCCAAAGGCAATCCCGGGCTGGGAGGATTTGGTTGTCATTTGAGGAGTCAAATTATTTTGGTGATTTGTGGTCCTATAAGTAACTGTGACTCAATTAAGGTTGAAACTATGGGGCTGCTAATGGGGCTTCGGGAGCTTACGAAAATGAAGGCTTGTGGCAGCTTATTAGCGGTGGAAGACTCCTACACTGTTTTTGGATGGGGCAAAGGAAATGGGGGGTGGGGGGTTTGAAATTGGGCCACTTTGTAATTGAGATTTGGGAAATCTCTTCTATGTTTAGAATTTAGTTGGGTCTTGTCTTTAGAGCTCAAAATTCTATGGCTGATAAATTGGCAAATTGGGGGGTAGGGTGCTCTTCGATTTTTACAGGTTGTGACTTGTGATATGCCAGATGGTCTGATTTAGTTGGGTTTTGTTGGCTTGCTTGTTTTGCTTGCCTTGTTGTATTAGTATTTCTTCATGTTTTTAATAAAATTGTTGTTGCCTACCAAAAAAGAAAAAACGGAATCAGGATTGGTCCTGGCTGATTTCGATCCAATTCAGCTGATTCCCGATACATCATTCTTTGTGAAACAAGGTTCACATTGGACCCTTTATTTACCACTACATGCGCATCAATGCGTTTGTCTTGGCTACCAATAAATCCCTTTCATTGAAAGAGGTCCAACTCTCTCACTAGTAACTTCTTATAGTTTAGCCTTATTTCTTATTTGAGAATAGTCTTGATGATATCCCCAACATAATGAACTCCATCATCTTCGTCTTCAGAATCAGTGCACTTGGCATTTGGGATAATGGTGGGTTCATTATCAACTTCAGCCTTGTTCTCCTGGGTACCTCTTTCTGTTCAGTGATTAAGTTCCTTTTACGGTTTTGAGGGCATTCTTTAGGAAAATGGTACTTGCTCTCACAAATGAAACTAGTGTCCATCTAGAAAGAGTTAGTATAATGTTTTACCCAACTGAGAGAAAACTTTCTTCCATAGGCTCCTTCTTGTGTCTTCATATTTGCTTCAATTGTAGCTTATACTAATATCGACTCAATCAAAGATTCTTTCAACCACCACTTGACCCCTAGGTCTTTGTTACTACTTCCTCTTTTTTGCACAGGAAAAAATAGAAAAGTGTTTTTTGTCTTCTTTCTTTTTTGTTGTTTTATTATAGAAAACAGATGGAAACTGTTGCTTGATCTATACAATAGTACTTGGGTAAACAATTTTTGTTATAAAGGGTGTTTATTGCCCCCCACCCCCTCTGCCCTTTTATTACATCATTTTTGTGCCCAACTCGTAAGAGTAATTACTGCTTTCTCAGCTTATCACCATTATGGGGACCCAACTGGCATTGATATCAGCTGCCTGGGTTGAGAGATTCAACATTCAAACTATCAGGGCAATCGCCTTAATGCGTTTTTGGAGCATCTACAGGTTGCCCCCAGCCCCCCAAGGGATTGTCAGGCCGAGCCAAGTAGGCTCTGGTTCTCGAGTTGAGCATTCTGACTTGCTGATCTGGCTACATATTTTTTGACATAGTGCCTTGTTTCTTTCGTTCCTCCAAGTTAGTGGCAGTTCCTTTCCATTTGATGTTTTTCATAGTGAATCAAGCTATATTTGTATACTTCCTGTTCTTGCATTAGCTTCTATTTCTAGGTTTTGGTTATTTCTTGAGAGGATGTGTATGTAGCTTGCGAGCTACTTCAGCAAGTGTTCTCTTGGTTTCTAGTACTGTAGATCCGACAGTCAACATGGTTCAAACAATTGTGATACAGAATAGATAATACTAATCAGATTAATTAAGCACTTCTGATACCCACTAATTTTATTGACATTTTTCTCTTGCAGGGAAGTCATTAATGGGTTCAAGCATGTGCCTGTTTCTGCACGTAGAAGGTGCCTGCACCAGATCTCTGGGCTACTTGACTCATTTGTTTTTTCTCTGTTCTTTTTCTTTCAGATATATTATATACAAAGTGTATCACTGCACCCTATTATTATTATTTTTTTTGATGAACGAAATTTTTTTTCAGAAAGAGGTATGAACAATCCCAAAGAATTATTATTATTATTACTAGCGGATATACCTTTGCTCGCATGGGTACCCAATTAAGTGTCGATAATACCCATGGAAGTATTCTACCACTAGAAGTAGTGGAAAGAGATAGGAGTGTTAAAAAAAATAAAAATATTGAAAAGATAGACATGAAGTGGGAGAGAGAAATGTGGAGGGAGAGCTTTTAGATTGGAGAAGATTTGGGAAGCTACGTGTAATTTGGTTGGATGTAGTTGGAGAAAATTAAGAAGAAAGAGAAATAAGAGGAGGAAAACAAGGGGAAGGGGGAAACTGTTTTAGGGTTGTCACATAGACACTCTTAAAAATATCAAGAAAACTAAATAAAATTAGAAGGGGTTGCCAACGTGGACCACGTTGGCAGCCCTTTGCTTTAGTATATACTAGCCGTGACCCCATGTGAATTTGTACGGGTAATGTATATAGTGTTATATATTTTTTAAATATCTAATTTTAAAGCAACTTCAATATTTAGGAAAAAGTTAATAATAGAAAAAATTTATATATAAAGTTGCTTGTGTGTTGAGGGGATAATTATTTTATAATAAAATTGAAAATCACAATATATAATATGTGATAAAATAATCGATTAAGGAATTGTTAATTTCTCACATTTTATGGTATGGCTTCAAAAATTTTATAAGTGATTAGAGAGTGTATTTGGAAAACTAAAGAACACAAATTTAGATAGTATCCACATGAATGAGAGAAAAAGGAGCTTGAGGCTTTAATATATATATATATATATATATATATATATATATATATATATATCTTTGGTATTTATTAGAGAGATAAAAAAGAAGTTAATCTTTCTAATAATTTTTTTTAAATAATAAACATCAAAATTAGGGGTATGCATGGGCCAAGCTCAGGCCGGGACACTGTAGGCATAAAGCTCAACCCGCCCTAATTATTTTATCTAGTCTTGAGCCAGCCCAGAGTCTACTCAAGCTTAACAATTGTTGTTGTTGTTGTTTTTACATTGCATTTCCAATTTTCCATCACTTGTATGTGATGATTTTTTTAATTTGGTGCCTCTTCCAAATAGGGAGCAAATGTTTATTTGAACACTTTATTTTAAGGGTTTTAACCCTATACACCCCATATTTATGGGTACCTATTTTTTTAATTTGAAAATTGTTATTATACTTCAAAGCCCCAACCTTTGTCTATAGGACATGGTAAGACATACATAATCCTTGATAGAACATTTATTCCCCTCCCCTATATATATCGAGCCTTGGGTTGGGCTGAGGTAAGCCTAAGCCTGACCATAACATAAGTTTGGCCTTTTATCTTAGGTCTAGGCTCTTGTCGGACTTAGCTCGGGTCTGGTTTTTTCAAGCCAAATTTTGGGTTGGGCTAAGTTAGGGTCAAGTTGACCCGAACCCATGCACACTTCTATCAAAATGGTATTTAATGACATGCAAGGAAATTTTAAAAAAATAATAATAAGGAAATAAATAAATATAATATAATTAAGAGGAGAGGTAGATATGAGTTGGATATAAAAATATAAAAAAAGAGATTAATAGGATAAAAAACGTGTGGAAATGTTTAAGAGAGGAGAGAGAGAATAGGAAATATAACTTAATGCGAAAACTTTTATGGGAGGTGATTAATATATTAATTAAAGATATTTAGAAAGGAGAAGATTTAGGAAGAGAGATAAAGATTTGAGTGGACATGTGATTTAGAAAAACGATTAGCAAGAAAAGGAGACGTATGAGAGTATATTTGTTAGAGGAAGATAAAAAGATTTTAGGAATTAAGATTGGAAAACGTGTGAGAAAGTTATTTTTTATTTTTTATTTAAAAAATGTTTAAGGAAAATGTAATTTAGTTGATAGATTTTAGGAGGGAGAGAGAATAGGATACATAAAAGGGTATATTGGGAAAATTTAAGCACCAAATAATTGATAAGAGTGTCCACGTGGATGAGAGAGAAAAGTATATGATATATATGATATGATTATAAAAATCCTTCAAATGATCACAAAATTTAACTCTAGGTGATAATAAAAAAAATCAGGGACCAATTGACTCATTTTTTTCTATAGATTCAAATGAAGTAAATAAGAGACACTGTAATAACATAAAAGTAGCAAACTAATCATCACGGCAATTGGTGATAACTGCAGAAAAATAAATCCATGAATAACTTAGTCATTTGAGGTAGAGTTGTAGACTTCAAACCACAAAAACTCTATTGAGGGAGATGGTCTTATGAGAACTTACAATGTGAAGCATTCATACAATCATAAATCATGAACCTCTCATCACCAAAGATGAAATTCCCCAATAACAGGACCAAGTTCTCATGATTGACCTTTCCAATTGTTTCCTTCTCACCCAAGGACTCATGTTCTTCATTGAAGTGCCCACCATTGACTTGGTTGACCGCAATAGTTTGACATTCAAGTAGTTTCCTGTCTCCATCCTACCATTAAGAAGCTGCTACTTTGAAATGGTGTTCAATATTTGCACTCTCAAAAGAAGAAAGAAAATGCTTTTCTTCGAGCTCTGTATTTAAGGTGGCGTGGGAGAGAAAGATTATTAGGAGAGATAATTTAGGAAGAGTTTAAGAATGGAAGGTTTTGATAGGAAATGAGAGAATATTTAGGAAATACATTATTTGGATTTAACATATTGGAGATTATAGGGGAGAATGGAAATTTTCATAGGAATTTTATTTTAGAAAGGTTTTGAGAGGAAGAAGAAATGTTTGGTAGACAACTTAAAGGGTAGGGTGAGAGATTTTAGGGATTTTTGTTTAAGAGAGATTGAAGAGGAGAGAGATTTAGGAAAGATTTTAGGGCTTAACATTTTGGAAGAGAGGGATTATAGGGATTAGAAGTTGTGTCTCACTACATTACTCTCTACATTTAATTAGAGGGTGTTTTGGAAATAAAGAAAAAATTAATTAGAGTGTCCACGTG